>VYZX01009757.1:38853-51053 GCA_013401335.1 Brachypteracias leptosomus | reverse complement strand
TTGTTGTTTAAATTATAAATAGTCATTTTATGCACCCGACTCCTTGCCAAAGAGCAGGAATTTTCATATAGAACTGGGACCTTTTATGTGCAGCCACCCTTTGTTAAAGGAGGTGTTTACTTCAGGTGGTAATGGAGGTCTGATTGAGGTGGAAGTGGTTATTTGTCTGTTATTTTCCCTAGACAGAAGATCAAAGGCCAAGACCCACATTCCTACATACATTTTGAACTTACCTAGAAACTACATCTGTTCTCTGCATTTGATGGGTTTGATTTTATTTGGTTTCTTTTTTCTTCCTAATGCACTGTCAATCTAGCAATCCGATCTGTCTTGTAAGGAGTTGGCATCATATTATGACTGTTCCCTGAGAATGAAAAAGAGGTAAAGCATCCATTAGCTGGCATTTCAGCTAATTAATATTACAGGGAAATAGAAGACCTAGTCTAGCACAGACAGATCTAGAAACTTGGTCTAGTGAAAGGTGTCACTGTCACAGCAGGGATGTTGGAACTAGATGATCTTTGAGGTCCCTTCCAACCCAAACCATTATGTGATTCTATGATCCTCAACATGGCTGCTTTTCAGAAAGCCATTTGTTGTCTTTTCTCTTGCACTATAGAGAGAACATAAACTTAAGGCTCTGGACACCACCTTGAGAGCTGGACACTGGGAAGGTCTCTGCTAGCTTTACACTGCAAAGACAGTGAAATGAAGTTTGTAACATTTTGAATTCTTGTTAAGCAAAAGTGTGTATGGACACCCAAAAGGGTTCCTGTGCTCCAGTGTAACCTGTTACGCTGAGTAAATCCTACATCTGAGCCCTAACTGAGACTTAAAACAAACAGTTATCAAAATATGTCAGTAAATCAATGAGTTACTACTGAGTTAGTCATAGCTTAGTCCAGGCATCAGACAGACATGATAGAAAATTAACCTATACAAGTCCTAAAGTAAGATTTAAAACTGGTGATTCACTATTTAATTAAAAATAATAGGTGCTTATACTAATACAGATTAAGATCTCCAGGCCTTGTTTAAAAACTAGGATTTAGCTCAGCATAACAGGTTTCCCTGCAGCATGAGAGCCCTGTTAGGTGTCTGTATACACACTTTTGGTCAACAGGAATTTAAAATGCTATGAACTTCATTTCACCATCTTTTACCATCACAATGGTAAAAGATGAACCTCATAGATAAAACCTCAGCAGAAACATTGAAAAGAGGCACAGCACTTGAGTAGTGGCTCAGCCTCTCTGGAGTATTTCAGGAAGCAGAGAAGTAATCATTCAATAATTTTACAGGGCTGACTTTAGACTCAATCTAGCTTTGGGGCTCTATTTGCCCGATACACTTTCACATGCTTTCATATACTCATTCATACGTGCGCACATTTTATCACACTCTAGAATAACAAAAGTATGTTACATCTCTGTGGGAATATAAAGATAAAATATGAAAGAGAAGATTCTTTGAAGGGTTTGAATTCCTTAACACATTTCGTTCTCAGTTTTGTAGGGGTCAGAGATGGACCTCTGCAATCAGATGATAAATTCACAGTAAAACCCAGTGTTTCAAGCCAGTGGGTATCTATAAATGCAGGAAAACTGCAAATGCAGACATGAATTGCATTTATATTGCTAATCCTATTCTCAGAAGGAATTGATTGCTGGATCTTAGGACTTCACTCTTTTGAGACAGTTTGCTGAGATGAAAGGCAAGACCTATATCCTTCCTCTCACCTCCAGCACTGACAATTTGAGCCTACTCCAACTGAGAGGAGTTCTCTTTCTGGTTAGTTGATAAAGCAGATATATATGATATACCCCCTCACTATATCAAGCTTCCCTGCTAGTGCTTTCAGAATAACATTAATTTAGGAAATCCCTGCCTAAAGTCCTAGCATTTTCTTGAACACCAGCTAACATATGTTATTTGAACACAACACTAAAAATTTGAAGTGATTGTGGACTTCTAGAGAATAGTAGTCATACATCTTTCATTGTCTTAAACTATGTTTCACATCACAGGATAAAAACAAATGTCTCTTTTTTATCTCTGAGTTGAACAATTTGGTACAACCTAAGTGAATAAGAAGGTCATAGATTTATCTTTTCAGTAAGTCACAACACCTAGGTGCTTTCTAACTTTATTGTGAAATTGAAGTCTACCATGAAAATCAAGTCTATCCTAGGCCTGTGTTTTCATGTAAACTTTTTCTTCCAGAAATTCAGCTTGAAGTCATAGACCTCTACAGCATCAGTTTTACTAAAATAATTTCCCCCATCATGTGAAGACTTCATTTATTCAGCAAGTGATTTCAGCAGGAACTAGAACAAAAAGACTAAGAGTCCATAGTGATTTATATTTATAAATAGCTATTCAAGTGTCCATAATACAGCAGTTCAGAAAATTCTCTTGGTAGTGAAAAGTTTGGCCTCATATAGGCATCATTGTTATTTGAAGACTGTGATGAACTACAGCCACCTTGGACCACTACACACAACATTTTTTTCCCACATTTAAATTTATCCATTTGATGTATTTATCTTCTGAAACAGATTGTCTTTAAGGTCTGTAGGTGTGGTGCAGGTTTTGGGACAGGTAGAGTCCAACATGAGAAAGCAATAGTAGGATCAGAGGTTATGTATTTGAGAAATGATCTAGTGATACAGAGGATAAATGACTAAGTCATTGTTAGGTAGGATGGTAAGTGTGGTGTATCAGTTAGTTTACAGGCAATTTTGGCTGGGAAGCAGAGGACATGCTATAGATTCACCACTACTTTCTCTTCCATTACTCCAGTTTTATCCTACTTGCTCTGGGCTAGATACATCTTATGAAATGCATCTCCTTTCCCTACATCTGGTTTGGCATTATAAATACATGGCTATATCTATGGACATGCACATAAAAAGGAATGTGTGCACTTTCTTAAAAAGCCTCTGCGTGTAGACGTCTTCTTTTTCTTTGAGTTGCCCCTGTCTCCTGCACTGATTAATACGATTACTCATAGCAGCCTGATGTTACATTTTCTGTGGCACTCTTTTCTTATCATTGAGAGCAAGACTTGCCCATGTGTAATGAGGAGACGACCTGAATTGCACAGCCTTATACTTGTGAGACTGTACTAAGTCCCAGCCTGATTCCCGGCATGAATCCCCAGATCTGGTGACTAGAACTTAAAAGGAACAAGAAGTGAAAATAAAATAAAATTTTATTCTGTGTGAGTTCTTTTCTTACTCTTTTCAACATCAGAACAGAGCATCTTCCAATATGAATAAAGTAAAAAATTCATAGCTGTCACTTGTGGTTCAATTTTCCTCACAAGGTAGACAATAAACATCAAATCCCATGGTATTGTTCTTTTAGTTACATCTCAGGGAAGAAGTTATTTTTTAAAAAGGCATTCAAGTCCCTACTGTATGCATTGCTTGGAGTATCAACAAATTTGAACCACAGGCCAACCACACAGGAAATGCAATGTAACGAATCCCATTTAATTATTGGTGTGGAGACTGTCACTTCCTAACATTCAAAACACCTGAGCCTATTCTAAATATTCTAAACATAATTTGACTTTAGTCATCTGTGCTGAAACTTCCTAAACTGCATACCTACTTCAGGCTGGTTTTGCGGGCATGTGGCTTTAAAATTTCAGTCAAACACAGATTCAGTCATTTCTTAGAATGAGACTAGGAGAAAATACATTGCTTTGCTGTGCCACAATATTATAGTGATGGAGGGGTTTTTTGACATCTGCCCTACACTTTCAAGGCAGAAACCTCAGACTTGGAAAAGGAGTCTAACAGTAGTCCAGTTGTTTCCCTAGTTGACATCCATGTCTTCCTCCAGCCCTCTGTATATTAGGCCTCATCTCCTCAGATACTGGACTAGTTTGAATTTTACCTCTCAATCCTTTGCACATATTATTACTCAGTCACATCTGACATGTAACTGGACTGTGATTCATGCTCAAGTTAAACCTGGGTTATTTGTTTGCCGAGACCAATGCCCATTTACTATCAGCCACACTTGTCGGAATTAAAACCATTGATGCATAGTGCTGCCTTCATGAGCAGCTCTTTCACGTTTGTTACAACTGTGTTTAACAACTCACTGCATCGCTGCAGAGAGTTGCTGGATCTCAATCTTTCCTCAAGTGACATCTGTCCATCACGGCTAGAGAAGCTTTGCAGCTACAGCTTGACAGCTGCTCTCATGAGCAACCAGTTTACATCATCCCAAATCACTGCAGCAGCCTTTGGAACTACAGAACCATGACAATCAATGTGAGGGAAAGAGTGAGGATGTGTGGGTGGGTGGATGGGTGGGTGGAGGGATATGCAGAAAGAAAAAAATGGATAGAAGTGAAGCCTCACAGTCGAGTGATATATTCTAGAAAAACAATATCTGTAGCAGTTTTCCTTAACTACAAAAGTGCTTTATCATACCAATTTTATTTTTAGTGCCAGTCTGTCTTTTGTAAATGTAGGATATATTACCACTTTACATGTTTGCTGAACTTAAAATACTGAAACACACAGCTCCTGATCTGGCAAATTACCAAGTATAACTGGTAATGCTTCCAAAACTTACTGTGAGATCCAAGTATTTAATAATATTTTATTGACAAGAATAACCTAAATTATATCCCTTCCCAATTTTAGATTTAGCAAGAAAACTGAAGAAAAGTGTCACATCTATATGTTAATATCAGTAAATATTTGACTCAGCTGGTAATTCAAGTTTTCTTGTGTTGAAGTTCAGAGTTCCCATTACCTTCAAAAAGTCTGGGCCCATCAGAAACAGGTGTATATCCAGTCTTGATCTCCTCGTTTCCTAATGTGAATATATTAAATTGTCCGGCGTGATTTCTCTCTGTATCTTTCTTTATGTTGTGTTAAATAAGGTCTGAATGTTATTAAAAAGAAAACATGTACATGTTTTAAAAGCTTGGCAACTCATCTTCTTTTCAAAAGTACCATAACTACATAATATAAGTAAAGAAAATAAGAAAATCTAAGAAAAAGCTTTTTTATTAAGCAATATGGGGAAGACTTACTAGTTATTTGCAAACCTGAAATTTCCCCTTTGACTTGGCTTCCCATTATAACAGGACAATCGACATACCACAAAGAAGTCATATTGAACAAAACAGGATTATTAAATATGAAGTGTTCTTTGCATAGCAATTCTTATCAACCTTCTGACTTTCACTACCTCAGTCTGTCTTTCTCCTCTGACTAATTGATATTTTTCAAAGATTCTTTGTTATCATGGCTGCAGGGAAATCCCCATTATATTTGTTTGTAATATGAGGTAAACAATAACTTTTGGTTTTCATACATAGTATTCCAAAACAAAATTGGAATTTCCTCTCTTTTTTCTCAGACAGTGTCCTTAAGCAACATGCAGGTGAAGTGATCTGCTCTGTTATGATGGCATGCTCTCAGAGTCCTTACATGCCTCTGTTCCTCTCATCCTGTATTTTTGTGAGTCATTTCATGCTCTCATACTTCTGGAAACAGTGTTGACACCCAAATTTTTCATTCTGTTTCTAAGAAACACAAAGACCTTCAGATAAACTGTTATTTAAACAATTAAAAGCACAAGATTTTTCAATAGTCAAATGGCCTCACCTGAGGGCAAAGTTTCAAATTTCAGGCAGTTTCCTTTCAGATAGTGACTTTCCTATCTGAAAAAAAAAAAAAAAAAAAGAGAGAGAGAGAGAAGGACAATCTCCTTGGCTGGCTAGTTGGCTAAAATCTCCAGAAAAAAAGACTTTGAGATACATTACTCATACACATCGCATCAGAAGCTCTGAATGTTCTAAGTGCTAAAAGTACAAATATTTGAATTATGTGCAACCTGAAGAACTACTTAAACTGAAAACAAGGAGATTTGGGCTTCTTGAGAAAACTAATGGAGAAAAAAATCCATGCTTCATTGATGAAATACAGTCATGTTATCAGTGCATCAGGTGGTATCATAAACCTGTTAAGGGACAGTAGATTTTTTTAGGATACTTCTATATTTCAAAAACATTTAGTGAACACAGGTTGCCAAATTTTTGCTCTAGAGATATGCTCTCCAGTGATTATGATTTAATCTTTAAACTCCTTTAAACCCTGAAGACCATTGATTTCTTCTAGAGGAAAAAATAGCCTAAACCCCCTCAGTGTTCATCTTTTATAATGACACTGACAATTATTTAACAGCTGGAATGCTGAAGGTGAATTTGTTACTCCTGTTTTTCCCTACTTAACGTTTGCCTCCTTCTGGAAAGATGAAGGGATGAAGCATTTTAAATGTTGCAGTCCTTTTGTAGACCACCTTTTAGCTATTGGTTTGAGAAAAACTGCCCTAAAGCCTGAGATGGGTGACAAGGCCCCATAGGGGATGGCATGAGAACCTGGACTGTGCATTTTCTAACTCATTTTCATAAACAGTGGTGATGGCTGTGAGCAGATATGGTCACCATGCAGGAACATTTTAGGGCTTGACTGACTCATCACTTTGCTCAGCATGACTTCTGGTGCATAATGTGTTAATGCAACTCACCTCCAGATGCTAATAAAAACCCCCAGCAAAAAAATAAGTAAATAAATAATTAGTGATATAATTTCTGACAAAACTTCTGTCCACATTTGTACTGCATTGTTGGACAATTAATGCTTTTGTGTGAAGCAGGTATTAGAAATCAAGGACAAACATTTTGCACAGGATTTTCTACTTAGCAGTCATGCTGGATAAACAAAGAGCAAGCTCTGTTCAAAGACTGTTATTATTAAAGATCATAAATTGATCAGATTTTTTCTTCAGTGAAAAAAAGACATTAAAAAAACACCCGACAGCCCTGCTGCCAAAGACCCTACAAACAAAGCCAAAAAGCTTCCACTGTTTTGAGCCAAAAGACAGTTTGGCAACTGTTTAAAATGCAAAATAATTTGTTAAAATACCCACCCAAAATAAAAATCTCATGGTTATCTGTGCAATGCATATTTAATTTCTTGACAAGAAGGTGGTGCACGTTTAACTCAATGCACAGTGACTTAGCTTCGTAGGCTCTATTCAGCATTTAATCTTGATGACTTCCATGGTGCCAAACATTCATCCAGCTCCTCAGAATGGAGTTGATTTCAATTGACTTCAGGTCAAGCTCCATGTCTAATAAAGCCTAAATATACAGGGCTTCTTCAGAGTAATCTAAGGGAACATACAGGAGTAGTGAGAGAGTGGCAAATCTGAATTTTTCAGTAAAGATAAGCCTTCATATAGAGGAGGTGAGGAAAGGGAAATATCACACCAGACAGTTTGCATAAGCAGCCCCAAATCCCCATGGCCTGTGTTGCTGAATGCTGTTTGAGGGTGATTTACTGTATTCTTATTTAAACGATTCAGAGTGTTTGCATTTTTATTGCCTACTTTGTTTTAATCTATAGTATTTTTAACCATATCCTAATCTGTCAACTTCATTTATTTGCGAACACTGTCTAGTGAAGTGGCTCCGCTATAGAGCTGAAGCATAGACAGTCTTGTTGATAGGCCCTTGAAATCAGCCTAATTATTAAATTCTTTTCAAACATTCCTTACATTCACAACAGTTAATGTAACCAACACTGTGAACCTAGTTTTCTTCAGTGCAATGTAAAAATAAGAATCTCCTTGTGCAATAGGTCTTTCTGCTTTAGAGCATGAAATTACCTCATTTTGCCACAAAAGGCAAAGGTGTGATTGTGGCATGCAGCATGTTTAGGGTTAATCAAGGCATGTCTTAGCAGTGAGCAGCAGTGGGCAAAATGAGAATTAACAGATCTTCAAGTCCAGCCTGAAGGGCAGCATCTGCACCATCACATACCACTTGAGCAGTCAGCTCCCCAGTCAGCTCTGTAAGGGAGAGCTCTCTCATAAGTCCGTGTTTTTTCTCCACCAGGAGAAAACTAAGTAAACAACAGCAAGGAGATGAGAGGAAGAGGAGGGTGAGGAAGCTGGCTAATTCCCAGCTCTCCTGCTGGTCACCAGTGCTGGTTGTTTCAGCCACATTGGTACAGGCAGTCAGCAAGACTTCCAGGACAAGCCTGCTTGCTCCTTGTCTGTGCTCTGAACCTCTATGCCACCACTGCCTCTGCCCAAACTGCAGAGCAGCCTTAGCCTGGCCCTGCATCACTTCATCCTCAGCTAAGCAGCACGTGCAGCAACAGCAGTGAGATTAAGCGGCACCGGTTTGTGTCTGGGCTGGCATCCAGCAGAGGGACTCCTCAGAGCCCTGGGGTATGTGTTCTCAGTAATGGCAAAGCATGCATGAAGCCTGTGCCATCTCTTCTGCACTGTTACTGTTGTTGGTGTTACCTGCATTCAGCCAATGAAGCTTGCTAGCATGTGTTGCTGTCATAGGTACAGATATCCTGGATGCACCTTGGGAACAATATCTGGATAATTATGATGTGCCCATCATAAATATATCTAGGTGACTATAAAATTGTGCAGAATTGTGATGCAGGAGTGAGAAGTAGTTTGATTTTTCCTTGTTCTATAAAATATTCTTATCCTAGGGGACAACAATGTGATACTAAGAATTTCACTGCATTTACCTTTAATGGGGAAAAGGAGAACATAATTAGACACTGGAAGTCTTTACAAAAGAATGTATGTCATTTTTCGCACTTGAAATCTTCAATCTATCAGAACATGCCTTTCTTAAGGTATACTTTTGCTTAACTTGGTGTTCTCTTACCTGACAAAGACTGCAGGGTGGAGTTCTGCAGATTGTGTTACTTGAGAGCTCAGACAGCTGGATGGTTGGCTATTATGGTCCCTCTCCTGAAAATTATTAATCTCTTCTAAACACTTCAACGCATAACACCTAAATTGCTTGATCTCGAGAAAAGAATTATTATTTCACTGGAATTTATTGTGTTAAAGTTAAAAAAGCTAGAGTACAGAAAGTTATTATTCAGCTGACTGTCCTGGATAAGAAGCTAATGTATCTCCCATCCTTTGAATATCAGCCAAAAAATTGAAATCTAGATGGCGTTTTCAATTTGGCAAATTGGAAATGCCCAGAGGAGGTGACACTTATTATGGAAGAACAGTTTCTGAGAAGTAAAAGAGATTCAAATGGAAAGAGTACGGAGGACTTGCATACAGCCATGCCATGTGGCTCTGTCTCTCAAGCTCTTACACCCCCACGCATTTTCTATGCACATAATTGCATTTTTCAAAATACTAGTGAATTTAGGCACCCAATTTCAAATGCATGCCAGTGTGTTTTTGTGTTTAGATATAAGTGGATTTTTTGTTTTGAGGCAGAGGAGACACGGAGTGTTATGTTTCTGCATATAACACCCATACAGCTTTGGATTTTGTCATAAAGCCAAACATTGCGTATCTGTGGGGGTAAAGCCATCTGGGAGAGAAGTCTGACTAACTACGCAGTTACATCTAGTGGGGCCTCTGACCACTGTCACTGTAGTATCTCAATGCACCTAGTGAATAATAGAAATAGCTAAATATTTCTCATAGCCTAACTCTTCCTTTCCTGTTACTGAGAAGAATATATATTTTGTTATAGAAAAGTATTTGGGTTTTGATGTGTGTGTGGGAGAGGGGAGGATATTAAAGAAATGTCTGTTATATTGGTCATTTCTGTGGTCAGTGATGTTTTCTATGAGAATCTGTAGGATAGACCTATATACTCAATAAGAATCTATAGACTAGACCAGCTCCAGGACAAATCATGTTCCACACACATGCTTCCTTTCTGTTGATCCACAAAACATTTGCCAAGAAGTTTAAACTCATAGAAATCAAATACCAAGAAAATTGTTGTAGAGCATTTGTAGTTTAAAAGCTCTTCCTTTTCAAAATGGCATCTATGTATTTATGAATCTCAACCAAGTTTCTACTAAATGGCTTTCATTTGTGACCTGCACAGGATATAGGACCCACTGGACTTTATTACTTTCAGCAGAAGTTCGAAAAAGACATTTCTGCTAGATCTTTGGTGCAGATGTAGCTTTTGTCATTCAGCTGGGATAAAAAGCTAGGATAGATGTGATACAACAAACTGCAAAAGAAATCCAAAGAATAGACTTGGAGGTCTGTAGCACACTTTACTCTCACTGGCGATTCAAGAACATTCAGTGGAAAATTTGGCTTTTTACAATGTCTTCAAGCTGTATGTACAGTAAGGTTACAACATGCCTCTGCTTATAAGTCATTTATGACATACTACTCTTGATTCCCTGCCAGAATAAATCTTAGAATGAGAAAGGCTTTACTTCATCTTTTCCACCAAAAAAAATTGTAGCCACTCATTAGAAAATACATTATAAAGTGTATTTATGGAAACTTTGAGTTTGCCAGAGAATTCCATATTATATTCAATAATATTCTGTTAGGTAAGTTCAGGTTCCATAGTTCTGCTCACATGAAGCACAATTACTTTCACTGAGAAAAATAACTGTTAAAATAAAAAATATTCTGTTCATTATACCCCATATATATAAATACACAGAGTACAGTTAAATTTTATTCTGGATTATTCAATTTCAAAGCCTAAATACATGCAAACAATATTCAAAATACATGTAACAGAACTTTAGCTACCAAAAAGGGGCGCAATAGAGAAATTATGATATTAGGAATAAGAAAATATCACAATAGCAGGGTGCTTTACCCTAGTTAATGCTTTCTGTTTCTCAGCAGAACTCATTAGCCTTGATGTTAGCCTCAGTTAACATAGTTATACAGCAGCTGGTACTCAAGCTAATTTGTTTAGTGCTGGTTTGGGTCACCCTACACCACACATACTCTTTCAATGTAGCCTTGCCATACAAGGAACATTTCAATTAAATTTACAAGGAAAACTCCATGACTTGTGTATCCAAAAGGCCAGATTATCTCATCATAAGATGAGATGACTAAAATTTATCTATGACTAAAATTTTCGTTAATAATTCACTTGCTTTTAAGGAAATACCAAAGGCCTGGAAAAAAGTGCTTGTGAGTAGGTCTATTTCATCAAAAAAAGGTTTAAAGGTCTGCAAATACAAAGAGAACACTTAAAAATCAGTTAGTCATATAAGATTTGGAGTGGTTTTGGATTACACCATCACTGGACTTTAGATTTCCCATTGCCCTACTTCTTTTATGTTAAATTGTGCAAAGTAGATGTAATATGTTACAACTCTTATCTGGAAGGATTTAATTTTGCTTGCTGAAAATGACTGGCAGAGAGGAAGGGAGAACATACAGGGATCTGTAACTCTCTCAATGGTCTAATTTATAGTTGGGGTGACATTCAGAAATCTTATAATAACCAGGAGACTGAGAGTATTAGCTAGAACCAGGCAGAACATGTTTCTCATGCTGCTCTACCAGCTCTGCTCCTGTAAATCTGTCATGTCAACATCAAGCCTTTCTGCAGCAGGTGAAAATTTGTTCTGGTTATGTATTTGGGAGAAAAAGATACACTCAGGATGGTGGCAGGTAGTCACAGTTGTGTTGATTATATGTACAATAAGAGCAAGATTTCTGAAAGAGAACCATTAGAGGCTTAATATTTTTCTTTGCATTTCCTGCCAGATAAGATGGTTTTGTAAATCTCAGATAAAAGACTGTATCAAGGCAATATTATGTGTAAGAACTAATATCAGAGGCTTGGTCCTTAAGCTCAGCTTAGACCATGATGCAATAAAATAATCCTCAGCATGTCTCTAGTAGTGGAATACACTAGCCTGGCCCTCACTCTAAAATACAGTATCTTAAAGCTCCTACTAATTTATGCCTGCCTGTGCTGATCCCCAAGGATTCATATCCTCCAACTATATCTCTTCCTCCACTACAGGCCTGGAGAGGGAGACAGAAGGCAGGGACCAAATGGAGGTATTAAGTAATGGCCAGCAAATAACAAACGCAATGCAATAAATAATGAAATTGTCATGTTCAATTTCTGTATGGGAGTTTCTTTTTTTCCCACCTCTTTTCTTGAGTCTTCCATGTTAGTTTAAGGTCTACAGGTAAGTATGAAAACCAATCCAAATATAACAAAAAATATGATACAGAGGCATGAACTCTAGCTGGGGGCCAGTAACTAGCTGTGTACCCAAGGGTACAATACAGGGTCCAATTCTGTTTAACATCTTCATTAAGGATCTGGACAATGAGACAGAGTGGGTAGAGTGTATGCTCAGCAAGTC
>VYZX01009757.1:0-13068 GCA_013401335.1 Brachypteracias leptosomus | reverse complement strand
AAGTAGTCCCTGTTTACCTTCATGTGCCCCAAGTACAGGTAGGAGGTCACAGCTGTGTCTCCATTTTTCACTGCTTAATAGCACAGCATGCCTCTTGAAAACCCCTGTGCAGGAATACAGACCTTTATTTTATAGCTTAGCTCCATCACACATCCGCCAAACCCAAAACTTTTAGTAAAAGACAACATGAAGACAAGCACCATCCCCATACCTCCACAAAAGCCCTGTTACCAGAATCATAATTTTGGAAATGTCAACCATAGCAGCTACATCTGGGCAAAGATGAGCAGAGAGTCAACTGAAAGACCTTGATATTCAAGTCAAGGAGAGACAAGGTAAAGAATATTTGAAGCAGAAACAAACACCTCAGGTACAAAGAACCACTCTTGATAGATATTTAATGTGAAGGGTTATTGACACAGAACATCACTTCGCCTCGCCAGAGTCACCTAAAGATTAACAGGCTAAAAGTGATGTCTCATATAAACAAGAAATGCCTTTGTCAAGGAAGCAGACATACTTTCTTAGCTAGATGAAACTTAGCAGATTTTGTGGTCAATGGGAAGCGGTTCAATACTGACTTGCTGGCGTACTTTTAAGAAATGCGGTTTACATAATATACAGTTATACCTGAGACACTGTACAGGTGTAACCCCTAAGTGTACTGAGAAAGCAAAAAGCTCCCGTACCTTCTCTTTAATTGTGCTGGTCTTAATATTCCTTTGAAGTGCTCAAAATCTCCTCCTGAAGCTGGAAACCTTCAGTAGAAGACTATGTTTTTTATCTAATCTTAAAATAATTTCTAACCTGCTAGAATTCTTCAGGACAAGAAGTAGCCTCCAATTTCAAGTTTGCAATAACCTCTGACTCAACTCTTAATACTACAATATGGGTAAGAAAGCATTATAGCTTTCTGGTGCTGCAGATTTCTGTTCTATATTCTACCTTAAAAACACAGACAAGTATGAACTCACCCTGAAAATTCTGCTAGCAAACACATCTCCTTTACAACACAGCCCTTTCAGATAGATTTTCTTTCCTTTCTGATTTCTGAATAGCACTTCTTTGATGGCTACTTTAGCCTTATTCAATACAGGCGTTTGTTTTGTTCATTTGTTTTTCATTATTTTCTCTTCCAGAATAGTGGTAGGCAAAAACTCTTGGCATTTGAGACCTATTTCCTTTGCCTCCCAGTTTGCACATAAACATTTGAAAACAATATTCTGGCAGCAGTATTTATTTTTTTTACTGGTGTCTTGGTTATTTATGTGTATCTCATCATCCTATGTGTGATTTGTTACAGGATAACATTCTTCCAAAGTTCAGTTAGGGGGTTTTTTTGGTGGACTCTGAGACGGTTGCAACTGCAAATACAAAATCAATTAAGTTTGTCAGGGTTCATGCTGAACCTAAAACAAAAGCATTGAGAGGTCAAGACAAAACTTTACAGCTGTTCACAAAAAGAGCTTCCAGAGAAGTTAGAGAAACCTAGAGTCTTAAGACTTGTTCATAATCTTTTTACTGGAAAATCTTTCAAACATATCTCAAGTGACATCTACACTATTTCACTTTGCAAATATTTAACTCCTACCTGCAATGGAAAAACAAACTTCCTGAGTCAAACGGGGACAGAAACACTAGCCAGCCCTCTTAGTCAATGGCTGTGAGCCTGCAGCATGTGGATCCTTGAGGATTTAGGAATTTTATCTAAAAGGCAAGTTCCTTTGTAATGCAAAGTAATGTAAAGGCAAGTTTGTAATGCAACAACCTAGAAATGTTCCTGTTTTCAGGAATTTATCATTGTCTGAAAATTGCTTAGATATTATGGTGAATGCTGGCAACATGAAACCATTGGCAAATTTAGCAGAGCCAAAATACCAAGCTGCAAATAGAAGCATAAATCCCATCATTACAGAAGGAGTTGGTTCTTTGAGAATGTACCTTAGCCACAGGTATATTTGATAAATATTTTAGAAATAAAGTGTTAAGTCTGTACTTGTCATCAGCTGTTGAATAAATCAGTTGTCTTAAATTGTTCCTAAGATAATAATTTGTTTCTAATTTTTTTCTAAAATAATTCAAAAATTGTTTCTAAAATAATCCACAACCCAGCACTGCATATGGCTGCTGTTTGGACCACTAATCTAGCTGTGAACTATTACAAAAATAGTCTCCATGGATAATGAAGAATAAATTTAGTCTTTGGAATCCTTAGCTGTATATGAACAACAGTATAGTTGTACAAATATTTATGACTGCCTTTGTATATGTTAAGGACATAAAATCTGCACTGCCACCACAGCATGGAAAACATCTGCTATTATGGTAACTCAAATAATAAATGTCAATATGCTTTATAGTTAAATCTATATAAAATTTGCATCTTTTAATGATAACTTAAAAAAATACATAAATATATTTTAGAAAGCAATGAAAATGCTAAGATGTTGCAGTAAAATATTAGGGGCCATTTCCTGGGCACCTTACATCTTCATGCCCCAGACCTTGCTCATGTCACAAAAGTACACAGGATTCTCACCACGCCAAGGGTTAGATCTGTCTCCCTTACTTCCCCTCTCATTATTGTTCTGTGGAGTTCGGTTTTAACTGCCTGTGATAATGAAGGAGAAACACCGACCTCTCAGATAAGTGGCCACTCCAACATTAACTTCAGACATCCCTGAAGCTCTCAAGATATTCAAACTGCCTTTTGCTCCAAGTCTATTGACACCCCCATGCAATGCTCCCACTTAAACTGAGGTTCCTAGAAGAGAAGGCCCTGTACCCTCATTGCATTGCACTACTAAAGTCCATGAGTTTAGGGACAGCAAGAAAACTAGTGCTTACTTGTTCCTAACCTCACTTTACCTTCAGTCATTGGAAACTCACCCTGTTCAAACTCACTACCTTGCGAGTACTTATTGAAGAACCACAATGTTGAGGCAATGTCACACATCTCCACATGTTTTGACATATACATGAAGGAGAAGAATGCATTCTACACGGAGGTTTTGAGGGAGTCCACAGACCACAGAAGATTTAGCACCTTCCACTTAGTGAAATCAAAGCCTTTGCCTAACCCAGTGGACAAGGTAGAAAAAAGCCTGATGATTACTTTGATTTAGATTCTACTTGACACTTAACCATAACTCCCTGTACATAATAGCACACAAGGAAATTCTTCATTCAAGCAAAGTCCGGCAGGGGAGTATGTAATTAGATCTCAGCAGAAATTAAGATAAGTAAGGCAGTCTGATACTGTTAATACGCTGTTGCCTCATCATTTAACTAATTCCAATTAAAAAAAAAAAAAGCAGTAAAATACACTTGAAAATAAACCCAAAGAAAACATCATCCTGTACTACACACATGAGCATAATATTTTCTAGCTTATCTTTGATATAGAATTAATTTTCTGCATACAGGTATTTTTATGTTTTAAACTATATCTCCCACTGGTGGAATTGCAGATAGCCCTGTGAGGAGATATTTTCCAATAGGAGATACCATCCTCATATTTTTAGAGTCTTCACTGTCTCTGTTCAACATCCCTTTTGTCACATACCTAGGACCAAGCATATTCTGTTTTCAGTCATTTCTGCCGTAAGACAGCAGATATCTTGATATTCTTTTCAAGTAGCAGAGTCTGTGTGTCATCAGACACTCTGTGTATGGTGTGGTATTTGGCCATATGTTTTGGACCATGACTGGGTTAAGCTTACATGTCTATCACGTAGCAAGCAGACCGTGTACTGTCACAGGGCAATGCAGGGTCAGTCCTGCCTCACCCCAGCATCACAGACTATTACATCATCCTATTCATTTTGGCATCACTCGATATCCTCAGAAGGCTGCATGGGTTTGCACGTAGGGGAAAAGGAGAGAACGTACAGAAAACCTTGACGAATTTCCCTGCTGTTTCTGGAAAGCAGCACAGTGAAACTGTGATCTCCCCCATGCAGAAATAGGGCCTTCTTCCCTACTGGCAGGATGAACACATTTCAGCTGAAACCCCATGAAGAGCAGTTTCTAAGAAGAAGCACTAAATAATACCTAGCTTGTCTTTTGTTGTTATATTTATCGGAAATGTAACAAAAATGATATTTCGTAACATAATATGTAACAAGATGGCTTGTACAATATCAGCATGCAGAGGTCAGGCCCCCTGTCAAAGATTCATTCATATGTTAGACTGTCTTGAGTAATCCTTAATCCTATTGTCAGCTTCTGTCATGTCAAGATGTGTCAGCCTTAAAAATGAGGAAATATCGTCAGGAAATTATGCCTTGCAAGGAATAATGTTAAGTTTGGATTTAGTAGGAAGATAATGACTTATCTTTTGCTGAAGAGTGTTATGCCAATTATCCTGCACAACACCAGGAACACAGCCACCAACAGCAGGATACAGATGGAGACTTTATTTCTACAGAATGAAAAACTGATGCTGCATGGCCAGAAACAGAAGAAATGAATCTGCTAACCACGGGTGATATGATGAAAGGGAACACAAACCGCATTACAAACTCAATAATAGAAGGGAAAATAAACCAGACAGCAAATTCAACAATGGATGGAGAAATCAATCACGCCCCAAATACCACCATGGCCATGCACAGGCCTCCCTGGCAAATGCCAGAGAGGTGCATCAACATGACATGATAAACACCAAAAAGATACATGACCAAGCTACGACCTATTCCAAAGGGGTAGACAATCAGATCCATTATCTTTGTTCCTTTCAATGTCTCTTCCAACATCTCTTCCAATATCTCTTCCAATGTCTCCCTCTGTCCTGCTGTCACTGGGGAACCCCGGTTGCAATGAGCAGTCAGGGGCCTTATCGATAGTGGGGAAAATCCTGCATGGTGTGTGCACCCGCAGAATGGCTTCTGACTTCTCTGCAAGCGGGACCAGCTTTTATACTACTGAATAAACAACTCGGGTTGCATAGGCAACCTCAAAAAACCCCCTTCAACAACGGGACATCTGCTCTTTTTCCTCCTCCTTGTATTCCATCCAAGGTTGGCCAAACCTGGGAAAGAACAAGGAGGAGGTACCTTTATCTGTCTTGGATTCAACTCATCCTTTTATCAGAGTAGCTGTGTCTGTTCTCACAAGCTCACATCTGAAAGTGTACTTTCTTGGACTTATGCTGTATCAGACAGACTCTAGCTAAACTCAATCTACTACTGACTTACAGTGCAAGGATTGGTATGTTGGAGTCTTTGCTTGTTAGCAGTGCTGATTATCATGGTAATCAAACTGTCTTAACTATTCTGCTTCTGAAAATAGGGACAATTTCAAATAATTGGTGGAAGCTGGTTGCCATATGTAAAAACAGTGCTCCCAAAGAACTGTGAGAAGATTGTTTTCATTCTGCTTCAGAGAGCTATTGCTGAACAATTAGACATTTGAAAGTAAAGCTAAATAAATATTAACATCAGAATCTATAGGATGAAATTACGGAACAAACCCCAGAAACCTCACCAGCCCCTGCATTACAACCAGACCAAAGAGAAAGAACTTTGCTTTTCTGTAAACAGAGTTTATTTCTCCAGGAAGATGAAGATCTTAAACAGTGATGTTAATTTTGCTTGAGGATCTTTGGTATATAGATGCTCAGAACTACCTAATGTCCATGTTAACAATACTGCCACCTTCATATTACACAGAGAACTATGGAAACCCAGCTTGAAGAGAGGAGACAACTTCTGACCATATACTCCCATATTGTGTCTTTCATTCTATTCCCTCATGTTCTATACCAAAACTGCTAAAAATTAGTACAACTTTTCTACAAGTCCTACACCTCTTCTCAGAAAAGTGGTACATGGTATTTTGTCTGTCCTAAATTACCTTTCTCTCCAATAAGTTGTTTTATCCATTAAGTGTTAGTGCCATAAGACTAAAGAAAAGCTTTGCCCAATAAATCCTCTGAACATTTGTGCATCTCTATGCAAAAAGTAGATAGTTATGTCCTAACTGCTAAGTCTCGAGGATTGCAATAGGTGAATCACCTTCAATCTCAGAGTTGTTTAGGCACATTAGTACATGATTAATACTAAGTCTTGTCTCTAATGTTAGTCAGCATATTGGTCTCACATATCCAAGTTGCATGACTCCACCAAGGAGAACTCAGAAGAAAATAATCTCTCATCAGATGGCTCATAATTCACAGGGTCATGTATAAATATGGAAGGAAATACAGAAAAGGTTTAGCCAGTTTGTTCTTTGGACTTGTTATTTTCTTACTCAAAATAAAAAATGATGATAAATGTGAAAATGAAGGACAACAAATCTCCAACCTTTCTTTTTCAACCCACTGCTTTTAATTTGGCAGAGAAACTTGGGTGCAGTTCTAGTTTTCACTGAATTAAGTCACACAAAATTGGAAGTGAGTGCACAGGTGAAGTTTGTTAGTGTTCTGGTTTGAGTTAGAACAGAACTAATTCTGTTCAGTGATTTTACTTTTCATCTGAGTCTCTGCCAACTAACTGCACTTTCTGAAGCTCACAGCATGTTTTCACAGACAGTGTCTGCTTCTAGCAGTGATAACGCTCCATGTTTAGAGTTACTGCCCAGGACTGGTGTGTGCAGACCAAGGTCACTGCTAGATCTTGTGTGCCACATCAGAGGGTGCAGAAAGTGAAAGGCCACCCCTGCGGGGAGGAGTGGCCAGGACAGGTGACCCTAAACTGACCAACGAGGGATTCCATCCCATATACATCATATTCAGCATGACACTGAGGGTTCACAAAGGTCCAGCTCTCTTTTTCAGTGGCCAGCGTCTGAAGAGGACTCTGTCCATTCTGCCTTCAATCCCAATCCGTGTGTTCCTGCATCCAGTTCCAGAATCCAGCTCCCGAATCTGGTTCCTGTCTGCCATTGAGCCCATTCTGGGACTTCCCCAGTGCCTGATCCACAGCATCAGTGGTGGCAGTGACATAATTGCCATCAGGGAGTCTTGGGTTCGATACTGGTTTTATATATATTTTTATATATTCCATTTTATTATCGTTATTTTAATTTATTATCATTATTTTCTAATCTGTAAGTCTCACTCCCTTACTCCCTTTCTCTTCCCTTTGGGAGGGGAGAGGGGCTAATGAGATCATCTAAGTCTAGCAGACTGTCCTGGTCTTAAACCATGACAATTAGGTAGGTATAGAATATTTTGACCAAGAAGGCAGAGAATGGCATCTCAGTGAGTCAGAAAACATCAGATGGCAATTTAGAAATACTTACAATATAAAGGAGAACCAAGGGAGGAAAAAGGTTCATACCATGTAAATACATTAAAAAGTGGGAAAAAGACCGCACAACTACTTTTTTTCCCCTAACAGTAGGCCATCATTACCTAAATTTCCTTAACGTGGCTTTCCTGACAGATAAATATGTTCTCTGACTTGAATGCTAATAGTTTACATGACTGTTTGGTAACATTCAGGACTAAAACAAGAAAAACTTAGCAATAATTTCTATAATATGCCTCCATATATATTTCAGCTGCTTTATGTCTGACAATAAATCACCAGCTGTAATTGTTATCAAGTGCAGAACACACTACAGGTAGTCTTCAGCACACAAGATTGATGGGAGTCATGGTAGGAAATTCAATTAGATATCAGATGATTCATTTCAAGATAATTTGCTTACTGTAACTTGCTTGGACTCCTGGGATATTTTACTAAAGATCTTAAATATTACAGACTTTTTCTGCACACATCACAAATCTGATTATCTGTTTCTCTGCCCTGTGTACAGGCATAGTCTCTCTTGCCAGTCCCAAGCATATGAAAATCATGAGTCAGCCCTAAGACATCAAATTATGGGTTTGGATGGAGAAAAGAAATTGCAGTATTTTAAAAGAATAAGTGTAGAGGATCTTATCTTGTTTCTGGTAAGATCTGTTTTATAATGTCAAGATAACAATTAGATAAAACAAATGCTTTCTTTACTGTTTATTGTCAGAATTATTTGGAAAAAAAGAATAAAGAAAAGAAGTTATATAATGCAGTCAAAGCTGTGAAGAAGTAAGGATACTAAGGCATGCAGGGCCTATTAGGCTCAAATCAACAGACATTAGATGGGAGAAGGACAGAAGGAAGGATTTACATTGCAGTCCTGTTGTCATACTGTTGAGCCTAAACCCCAGCTTAATGAACCTCCCCAATTACCCTGAAATGCGTTGGAGTGCAGCTAAATGCTGACAAGAATAAATAACAATAATAACAGCAACAACAAAACTAAACAGGCTGTAAACTCCCATAATTGAGTTCATAAATCTGAATCTTTTAGAAGGTTAGCACTAGGGCTAATGCGGCTTGACCTAGAGTGATGTTGATGCTGCACCCATTATGAGCCTCCTACCATTGAGAAGTGAGGAGGAAAATAAATAAATCAATCAACAAGACTCTCAGGAGCACTTTACAAATAACACTTTCTGTCTGCCATAGTTATCACTCAGCCTGCAGTATCTCAGCTCTAGCTGGCTAGAAACAGCAATCTAATCATCACACTGCAGCAAGTCAGAAAAACACCACCCCAGCTGCTGAAATAGAGAAAATACTTCACAGACAGTGGGCAGCTGATAATTGCTGATGTCAAACAAGCTTATTAAATGGAAGGATTTCATCCCCTCCACCCCACCATCCCAGCAGAGGCACTCTCTACAGCAATGAGACAGTAGTCGCCAGCAGTGATCTGAGACACTGAAGCTTACAGTGCTGTTACAAGTATGAGGCTTGATCCTGCAAAGCACCAGCAAGACTCTCACCCTCAACAGCCTCAGTTGCTATTCATCATCTTGCTTCCTGAGAGAGTTCACCTACAGTAACAAAGTTTGCCTTGGGAAGGGTTGGCATTTTGTGAGCCCTTGCTTTGCAGAGCAATTTCTACACAGCAATCACATACTGCTCTATTTGCCTTTGTTTTGTTCTCGACTGTATTATTTTTAGGGGTTATAATACACTCCATTGCTGTTAAATGTACCTTCAGAGTATAATCTTTCTGAAAGTTATACTGCTTTTTAACAGCAGCTACCTGACACAAAGTAGCACACTATGTGGTGTCTACAAATTAGAACAACAATAATAATAATAGCATTTGGATGGCTCTATTTACATATAGTCATCTAGTGGCTTGTAAAATACGCATGTAGCACCTTTGAATCTCTGTACCTTGACAATGTAAGGTCTCCTTTTGGTTGGTCAATATCCTACGAGTTTGAGTGATTATTTCACGTCACTGAAACTGAAACATCAACCCCCTGAAATTACAATAAGGAGGCACAAATTAGTCTGGTTCTCAACATTTCTCAGCTTTAGCCATGTTACGGCTCAAGTATCTTCTCAAAGTCCTAGGATGGAACCACCATTGAGAACACCTGTGTACAGATCTCTGAGCATCTCTGGATAGTTTTGTTTCCTTTCTTACAGACGTAATATTGGAAAACAACTTTTGTTTGTCTCCAACTGAGGACAATGTGGTCTGGGCAGTGTGCATTTTCTGTGCTGTGTCTTCACATACTTCTTCAAATTTCTCAGTAAACCTTTTGGTATAAGTAGGTTACAGCTTAGGGCGCTAGAGAGAAAGTGGCTTTGTAAACATTGTGATACAATCCCTCTGATTTCCTTAGCTTGTGAAGACAGTTGTCAACCTGAAGACAAGACCAGAAAAAGGGAAAACGACATTTTCCTCCTCATCCCTCAATAGACAATTGAAATCTGTTTAATGTTTCTTTTTAACTGTATTGGAGTATGCTTTATAGGTCAGAAGAAACATTCAAAGCCTTAGCACAAATTCAGTTTTCACATAATTCCGCAGAAAAAAACAACCCACAAATGCTTAAGAATTGTTCAATAGTTCATTGCAGGAGGTTCTCCAGAGAAGATAAAGGAAATATTTTTACCCGCTTCCTGTGTCTGTACCTAAGTCGAAGTTAGTTTAGTATTAAATGACATTTCCTAATACTGAGAGCATTCATAGTGAGTTCCACAATACTCTGGTATTCGTTGATTGGCTACATTTTTTTCTTATGCTCTGATTGTGGTCTATTACCCTCATACTTTCTATATTCATTCCTTATACAACTCCCATAAAAATTTTTTCTAGAGTTACCAAGTTCTCTTAATGCAACCTTTTATCACCTCTTTTAAAAACTGTATTAATTTACATTACTTTTTGCATCAAAGTTGGATTTATGTTTTTTTAAGCTCTCACTGGGAAAGCTCTCAATTTTAATGCGTTGAAGTTCTGGGTTAGTGGTTTTTTAATCAGCTACTGTTACATCAGTTTTGGTTTTGTCTTTGTTTATTTCTGGAAATGCTTAGTACACCAAACTTTAATCCAAGCACCCTAACCCCCAGAGACAGAGACAATACAAAGTGCAGATCAGTCATGACTTTGGGAACCATGCAAAACATGCATCTGATGAGTAAAATAGTACAAAAAAAAGAAAGAAGATAGGAGTTACAAGGTATGTCCCGAAAGCAGCCTTCTTCTTACTAGCAGAAGGTAAAATATTCATCTGTCTGTCTTGGAGAATCATCATTGCTAAGTACAGGAGACAAAGGGTACAAACTATTTTTATGTTATGTGTTATGTAAAATGTTTATTTAAAAGATACTGTTTAATAGAGGGGGAAGAAAATGCCAGACTTGATATACTTGCAAGAGGCCTCATACTCAGGCTCAAAACTTAATTCAACTTACATGTTTAATGTACACTGAATACCTTGTGCAGGTCTAGTGTCTGTTACTGAATTAATACTGCACAAGATAGGATGACAGACACCACCCTAGTTCATCAGTGTCAGCTTTCAGGAAGTTCTTAGACAATGTTTTCCTTTAACACTAATCTACAGTTTCTGACTTTGATTGCATCCATCTTGGGCTCACAAATGTGTTAGATGGCTCTTGTTCTTCTCACCAAATAAGAGGTACCTGCAAATGTTTCTCCACAGATATAACTCAGATGAGAGTGCTGCCAGCAGCAGTAAAAGAATCTCCACAATAAACTTACTATAAATGAGATGTGCCTTTGCTACACAAGTAATATACAAGTATATCAAAGATGGTGTCATGACAAACTTTATTGTGGATAACACTGGGTTCATTTTGACACATGGAGAGAAGACCCTTTTTTAGCCTCCGTAGAAATGTTTTGGCTTACAAATAATTTTTAAAGCCCAGGATGTTGTACATTGAAAGTTGGTTTATTTGCTTTTGTAAGTGAACTCTCCAAGGGCCTGGGTTTAGGAATGCTGGGCAGTACTGAGAGCTTTGTCCAAAACATTAAAAGCAGTTGGTGCATAGCCAGTTTTGCTGTATGGAACATTTCTGTGTATACATTAAAATTTGGTTAGTTTCTTTTCTAAAACTCTTTTTTTTAATTTCACAGACAGAGCTTCACTTTTGATCTCTATCACACAAGCATGGCAATATCTCATCACTATCCTTACTCTGTCCCAAACATTTTTTAGTACACAAAGAAACAAAGAAGAAAACAAGAGACCTCTTTCAGTTGCCATTCACTGAAAAAATCATGACTGTGTTAAGGAGATGCTCAGAGCAACCATCTCACAAAAAAGGAAGGAGGCTGCTAGGATCATGGTTTCCTTCTGAAACTCCTGCCTAACAGAATTTGAAACAGTTCCTCTGCCTTGTACCGCTCCAGTTCTTCCAAGCACTCCGAGATCCTGCAATGCTACATCACCCAAAACCATAGATTGCAACTAGATATCACAACCTTGCTTGCCTCCTTTCTAGTATTCACTAATCAGTTGTAATTATCAGATCTGTGTGGTAATCATGAGACATATTTAGCAATGCCAACTAGCACAGCAATTTGTAGCATGCAAAGATGAGTATGTGAAGGACTCCCAAGTCAGATAGAGCTCTGAAGAAGTTCTATGTAGACTGTCTCCTTAACATGAGTTCCCCAAAACTGATGAGAAGACTTTCCAGCTAGAAAAAGAAAAGATAAAAGAAGAGGAAAGAAATGAAGATAAAAGAAACAAAGATTAACAAAGATAAGAGAAATGAAAAGAAGAGAAAAGAAAAGAAAAGAGAAGAGAAGAGAAGAGAAGAGAAGAGAAGAGAAGAGAAGAGAAGAGAAGAGAAGAGAAGAGAAGAGAAGAGAAGAGAAGAGAAGAGAAGAGAAGAGAAGAGAAGAGAAGAGAAGAGAAGAGAAGAGAAGAGAAGAGAAGAGAAGAGAAGAGAAGAGAAGAGAAGAGAAGAGAAGAGAAGAGAAGAGAAGAGAAGAGAAGAGAAGAGAAGAGAAGAGAAGAGAAGAGAAGAGAAGAGAAGAGAAGAGAAGAGAAGAGAAGAGAAGAGAAGAGAAGAGAAGAGAAGAGAAGAGAAGAGAAGAGAAGAGAAGAGAAGAGAAGAGAAGAGAAGAGAAGAGAAGAGAAGAGAAGAGAAGAGAAGAGAAGAGAAGAGAAGAGAAGAGAAGAGAAGAGAAGAGAAGAGAAGAGAAGAGAAGAGAAGAGAAGAGAAGAGAAGAGAAGAGAAGAGAAGAGAAGAGAAGAGAAGAGAAGAGAAGAGAAGAGAAGAGAAGAGGAGAAAAGAAAAGAAAAGAAAAGAAAAGAAAAGAAAAGAGAAGAGAAGAGAAGAGAAGAGAAGAGAAGAGAAGAGAAGAGAAGAGAAGAGAAGAGAAGAGAAGAGAAGAGGAGAAAGCTGCACTGTATTAGAGCAGAAATACAAGGTTTCAACTGGAAAAAAACTTCAAGGCCACTACTTCAGGGTGCAAATGAAAGTTTACAATCTGATCTTTCCCTGTCCATGGTATCTCTGTTTATGGAACAGTTTTCAGCAAATGCAGTAACTCTCTCAGGTGCCCCATGCGCTGCACAGCCCCTCAGCTCCCAGAAAGTTTTTTTTGTTATTTCTGAGGTCTATCTGATCGTTACATCTCTCAACTGCCCTGGCCTGCCTGCAGGAGCCCATTCCTGGGCTCTGACCCCCTTGGCTTCCATCCCCACTGTTTCCTTCCCTGGACAGGCTCCTATGTTCCTCTCCCTGCTTCCCAGGAAGAAAGCCAGACATCATTTTCTCTTCGCTCCTTCCA
>VYZX01009751.1:0-26876 GCA_013401335.1 Brachypteracias leptosomus | reverse complement strand
GACAGACCCACTACACATACATGTAGTTCTGTCATGGCAGAGCAGTTACACTGCAGCTAAAGATCTTGGTTTATGATCCGTGCTGTGTGCTGAGAAGGCTTCTGTGCTGTTGTGTGTTGGATTGGCTATTACCAAACCATGGCCTGGTGCTTAGCAATGGACTTTCCCAACCCATTTGTAAATTACATCAGAACAAGTATTTAGTAATTTAGGATAGGATGTAATGATTGGACTCGATTTTAAGAGTCAAGAGTCCTTTCCAATCTAAATGATTCTGCGATATTTATGCACTTTATATGCACACTGGTTCCAGGGTGTGCTCCGAAGTAGGACTCATCTGCAATTGAAAGATTTAAAAACAAATAAGTAAATAAGTAGTCATTAAAAAAGCTGATTTTCTTGACTAAACAGTGCCTATGTTTAAACACATCCACTGTGTGCTCCAATTTTCATGTCAAACAGCAGGTCCCTAATAAACTGCTTAGGCCTGTTGGTGAATGGAGGTCTAAATCCATTGTGGTTTTAACTATGGTTGTAACTCATCGTAAAGGTTCATGCACATGCTGTTTTTGATTTTAAGTTTACTTTTTAAAAATGACATTCTTTTTTTTCCAATAATTTTTAAATATATATTTTTAAACCAAAGGTGATTCTAAATGCTCAGTCTAAGCTTTAATATCTGTTTATTTGGATGTGCTGTTAACTCTCTTTTTCCTTATCTAGGGCAGTCATAGACCAAATCTGGTCAAAATGGTAAGAATGGAGAATGTGGATAGGGTGAATATCTGTTTTATCCAACATCCTCTGTCCAACAAGGACTAAGTAAATACCTAGGAAAGAATAAGAATGAGGCAGTAGGACATCTCCCCTTTGTTCATCCTTGCCTCTATTTTCCACTCAGATCAAATTTCTCGATATGGGCATGGTTTTTTTGTTCAGAATTTGTTGATGAGTTAGTCTTTCACATACTTTCTTGGTCTCCCTTGAGTCACTTGATGCTAGAAACATGAATCTTAACCCCTATGTATGTGCCTAACTTCTAAAAGGGAAACCACTTAAAAATGGTGAAGGATTAAAAAGCAGCAGCTAGTGGAGTAATATCTTAAGTTGTATGGGACTTGTTTAATGATATCTTCTTGGAAGCTCAGGAGAAGTGATGATTCATCATTATTTTCTTAAATCTTTAAATAAGAAAACTAGAAAAAGCTAGTGGCAATAAACAGTAAGAAGTAAAATCACGTAAGAGGAAAACCAAAGTTTTATTCTTACAAATACAGTAATTCAGGTAGGGGGGAAATGAAAATTAACACACAAGCTACTAAGATAACTGAAAAACATGTTTCATAAGCAAAAATGTCTTAAAGAAAAGCTTGTTAAAGGTGCATAAATTGGGAGCTTTTTCAAATGCTTCAGAATGGGGAAGCCTTCCTCAGATTCTGTTACCATGAGCATAATTGAGAATAAAAGTAGTGTTTGAAGAAGACAAGGCTGTAGCAGAGAAGCTACATTAAATAATGAAAACAACAAAAAAAATTACTAAAACAAGGAGCTTTTTCAAAAGGAATTAATATAAATTTGCCAAATTATGAATGGTGAGACGTAATCTATCATTTAAATTGACCTTAGAAGATGGGTAAATATGTGAGCGATGAAGTATTTTGGATAATCCAGCAGAGTAGTAAATGGATCAAATGAGCAACCAGTGGAGGAAAGCACCAGGAAAGTGATGAGAAATCAGCCTTTAACTCAAGAAGTCTCTAACTGGAAGATTGCCAGAACATCTGGAGGTCGGCAGTTGTGTCCTTTCATCCTTGCACTGTTCCTAGAGCCTTCCTGAAGAACCCACTCTTGTCTAGTGCTAGATGAAGGATACCGGATTGCAGGTGTCTTTATTTTAATCCAGTCTGGCCATTTCTGTGTTCTTATGTGGCATAGGGCTTTTCACCAACCCAGAGTATTTTTGCTGTATGTATTTGTTAATATAGATTCCCTTCTCTTGAAAGTTGTTCTGCATGATACAGAAAACAAGAATTTCCTTGTTGCTTCTCATGCTGTTGCAGCTATGAGATGTGAGGATTTGTTTTAAAAATAAGCTTTTTCTGGCTTTGTTTTCCACATGGAATCTCGGTGTCCTTCGTTGCTCTTTGTCCTCAAAAGACCTCATTAGATCTTAATCTGCATTAAAAAGCTTTTGCCATGTCTATAGGTGACATCAAAGCATTTGAACTGCATTGCCTACACATTTTACAACAGCAGTTGTCTTTTTCCTAAGTAACTCATAACCAAAGGGAGAAGCCGTATTTATTCCTTTAACAGATCTTTATACCATGTCAGTCCAGAGTGGCTCAGTACTTGCTGACAGTTCTTGATGAAACTTAACATAATGTAGTTAAATTACAGCCTGGTAGCAGATGATTGTCAAAAAATGTCAAAAATTAACCTTCTTTGCATCAAAATGCAGAGAGGGGTCTACTGCTTTATCTTCAAAGTAGGGCCCCAGACCCAACAGAGCTAAATTAGAGAAGTATGGGTTTCTCCTTACACAGAGAAATGCACATTTCTTATTTTTGCTAGCTAAGCTACAGGGACAACGTGCCACTTGTTTATCCAATTAAGTGTTCTCTTTCAAATGAGGAAATGGATTTTGCTTGGCTTTGGAGAATAGTTCAAAAGTCTGAGAGTAGTAGCAATTCAGGAGAGAGATGCCAAGGAGAGTTATAAAGCTAAATGACCATTACTGCTGCTGTGGGAGGCAATCCAAACCTACGCAGGGAATGAAACTGGAGAGCGTAAATTAGCTACAACTAACCACAGAGCCCCTGCTTGCTGTGGTAATCACGGTCCTCCAGGACAGTGTATTGAGAGTGTAATATCAATTATTAATAGTGATGATTTTGTACTATTAAATATACAAAATAAATATTAAATTAATTAAATACGTAATGCCAGGTCACCAGCTACACTGATTTCCTAGGTGAGGTTTTAGGCCATCAAATTTGTTTTGTAGCAGTGCTCTAAATTGCTCTAGTCCTTAGAATGTGATATGATCTCCAGCCCAGCTGTGTTGCCTTTTTTGCCATTTTCTTATAATTGGGACATGTCTTCTTCCACCAAAACAGCAGAGCAGCTTTTAGCATAGTCTCTTCATGTTATGGCTGTGAAAGTCGGTTTATGTGTTACTTTTTCTAGTTAAGTTGATTATCATAACACTTCTCAAGAAATATGCTCTCTAAAGAGCTTTAATAACAATTAGATATTTTAAAAATATAAACCAACCGAGTTTGTTTACGTTGAGCTTCTCTATGGAGACTGAAGTGAGCCAAACTGAGTTGCATTTTTCATCCTTTGACAAATGCTTTGTGTTTCCCCATTACTAAGAATTTCTGTTCTTTGAACTATGAAGTCCCATCTAACACTTGCCTGGGGAAGTAATTATTCATCCAGACACCACAGCATGAAGACTCAAAATACAGAACGCAGAGATGCAGTGATATACAAAGCCTGTAAATGGGTGAGTCTTGAGGGAGAGGAAAGTACAAATAAGGAAAACACAAGGCATAATAGCTCAGACTCTGGAGACTGATGGACTTCTGTGAAGTGAAGGAACTCATGAGTTGTCAGTCTGCCACTGGCATTCCTGACTCCTAGCCCTCATACAGGCTATTGTGTGACTGGGCAAATCACTTGGGTCTCATTTCTGTTCCAAGTCAGGAGATCAAACTGATCCGATGTAAAAACAAAATCAAAAAGTCAAACCAGAAAACCTCCCCAACAGCCCCCCAAAACAGCCTAAACCCCAACCAGTATTCTTGGGGCCTCTCTTTTTAACCCAATTACAAGACAAGGTCTCTTTGGGTGTGTAACTTGATCAAGGCAGTAGACTGAGCTGTTTATCTGTGTTAGATCTGTAGCAATGCCACAGAGAATTGGGTAGTATTCTTCACTGTCATTTGTCCACTGTAGAATTAAATTGAGAAGCTAATTTATATACTTGCATGGTACATCTACTGTTGGTAAAGCACCGCTGTGTTACTGACTGAGAGCAGTCCTGTTAGGCATTTGGGAACTGCATTTCATCCTTTCTACCCACTCAGTTGCATCCAGCTAGGTGGTTTAATGATATGTATATGCCAAGAGGTGTATATATGTATCTGTGAGTAGCATCTACTCTGCAGTAGTTGGCAGAGATCAAGTGTCATGATAGCTCTGTGCTTCAGAGCACTGTGTTACTTGGGGTTGGTTACAGGTTGCAGGTTAGTGGTGCCTGGCTTTCTTCTGCCTGGTGTCAAGAGATGAGCCATGCTCAGTCCTGCTTTAGGCTCTGCAACTCTTCCTATCCCTTGACTAGAAAGGAAGTTAAGCTCAGCTGGCTCAACTCAGATGAGTTGCTCATCTGCTGGATGTAATATCTGACTGACTGCAGAATAGTTCTCTGATTTGACTAATTTGGCAGTGGTAAAGAGGAACCTGAATGCTACCACTATGGACAAGGGAGTAGTAATTGATCACTGCAGAGGTTTTCTGACTGTGACAGGTGTGTAACAGACCCCAGCATAGAATAGATAGCAGAAACCTCCTAGTGTACTAGAAAACTACTTGCAGGGCTAGTGGCAGTGTGGTGAGACAGATGTACCACAGGTCCTGGACAAGACAGTAACAGCTTGCTTTCTAGAGTACTAGAAAAAGAAGCCAATAGAGCTGTAAATACCACAACAAAGATTTTAAGTAAGTCTACTGGCTTCATAAATTAGGAGAACACCGAGTGAGGGAAAATTATTGGGAGAAGTAAGATTGTTCACAGAGTTCCTTGAGCCTGTATTTTGGAGGTACTTTTGTTTAAAATTTTCATTGATACTTATGGGACAAGAATAAGGAACATTGATGAACTTTGCTCAGGAAGGAAAGCTGAGAAGTATCATCAGGACAGAGGAGNTGAGGAGAGGCTGAGGGAGCTGGGTCTCTTTAGCTTGGAAAAAAGGAGACTGAGGGGTGACCTTATTAATGTTTATAAATATGTTAAGGGAGAGTGTCAGGAGGATGGAGCCAGGCTCTTTTCGGTGGTATATAAGGATAGGACAAGGGACAATGGGTATTAGCTGGAACATAGGAGGTTCCACCTAAATACGAGAAGAAGCTTCTTCATAGCGAGGGTGACAGACACTGGAACAGGCTGCCCAGGGAGGTTGTGGAGTCTCCTTCTCTGGAGACTTTCAAAACCCGTCTGGATGTGTTCCTGTGCAACTTGGTCTAGGTGATCCTGCTCCGGTGGGGGGATTGGACTAGATGATCTTTCAAGGTCCCTTCCAATCCCTGACATTCTGTGATTCTATGATTCTGTGACTGGGATGTTGTATCACTAAACCAGATTATGTTAGACCTGAAATCACAGAGTGGGAAATTCAAGTGTCATAGTCTGGAGTGTGAAGTCATAAATTTAGCAAATAATAGGAGTTTCTGCTTTTAGAAGCTCATCTGTTGAAAGTGTAAGACCAAGACTTGAGTATTCTTGCTTTATAGTTTGGGTTTTTTAGAAATAATTTATGAGTAGCAGGATGCTACCTTGGGAAAAAAAAAAAAAAGAAAAAAGATCCTAAGATGGAGCAGAGATTAGAAGAATGGGAAAATGTGTCTAAAGTTTTACTTAGTTTTACTCAGTTTGAAAAGGCAGGGGAAGACTAGTGGGAAGTATTGTGTCTTATTTTTCTGTTCTCCACGTGTCTGCATTTGACAGTTCTGGGAAATAGGATGGAGGGTTAAAGATGTTGTTCTGGGCCAGTCCTGCTTTTCTTAGGTGAGATTTAGTTTATGATGGACAACTGGCAACTGGATCTGTTGATTCAGGGCTTCCCTTCACATCCTGTTTCTAGCTGCCTGAGTACTGTTTTGGGTGCTCAGAGCAGAGTGGTTTGTGAGGATTCACAGACTCTTCTTGTAACAAGCAGGCTGACATTCTTGGGAAGACCTGGAAAACTAAGAAAAAGTAAATAAGCTTTGAAATTGGAGCATAAGAGATTAGGTGACTGTGGGAGATGATTCAGGCATACCTGGACCTATCTGAGGCTGGGATTTCAAGAAGTCAAGACATGCCTTTTTAGCACTGCTCTGAATCTGGTTGCTAAACATCTTACCTCCTTTGCAAGTGACCTTTGTTGACTTCAACCTTCTCTCTCTTTAAAGGATATAAAGGCTAAAGTGAAGGTAGGTCTCCAGGGTAAGTGTGCCCGTATTTGGTATGAGTCCAGATCATGCAATTGATATAAATAGTTAAAATGAGCATCTTTCTCAAGTATAAGCCCCCAAACACCCAAAAGACTTCTGAACAAAGTGAGATGTCTAACATGAGCTAAGTTAGCATAGTTGTGGATAATACAGGGAGACAGAAGAGAGAAGTAAAGGAGAGACAGAGCTTTAAGACTAGGGAAAAAAATGAAAAAAAAGGTGAGGGTGTTGTTTATGTATGTGATGACAGAGGAAAGATCTTGGCAGCCATAAAGTTCTGTTGTCTGGGTTCTGTTCCATGCAGAAGCTGAGGCAGTACAGTCTGTATACATCTAAAAGACAGCAAGCACAGCAATATTCCTGTAGGATCTGCGTCAGGGAACACGTCGGGAGCATCTGCTCACTAGTGGCTTTATTTGGGAACACAGATACATACCTGAAATGTGCCCTGTAGCGTAATTCTTTGGCCCTTTCAGTCAGGGGCAGCAGCGTGTGGGTGCCACAGCATTGCAGATGTGGAGCCTGGCATAGCATTAATCTCTGTGAATGAGTTCTCTCAGGCTCTCTCGGACAGTCTGGTCTGCCATCCCATCTGGGGCATTTCTGTTCCCTGCGTTACATGTTTCTGTACTGATCACTACTGGTAAACAGCAAGAGGATATGAAATGGACCCTGAGAACAAAGTTTGCATGAGGATTCTGCACTCTGGGCCTGATAAAATATCATCCTCTTCTCATCATACTTTTTCCCAACTTCTTTCCCTCAAGAGAACCAATGGTAGATTGCTGGAGTGCCTAGCTCAGAAAAGCAGGAGAGAATGTCTCAGTACTTTAGCATGTGAAGGGTGCAGTGCCCACAGCAGCAACTGTGTTGGCATTTGATGCAGTGAAAAGGGAGGAGGCAAGCATGAGTTCCAGATAAAGCGTATGAGGGTTGTATAACCTCTTTCTTTGTCCTATTCTGAGATGAACCTATCTATACAAATACATTTCATACCTGTCCACTGTAGTTGGTGAGCCCTGGCAGCAGTGATTGTGTGGGATGCTTTACTGTGCTTGGCCAAGCACAGCATGATAAAAGCAGGGTCTGTGAATACGAACATTCTGGAGATGCTGAATGGGGAAAGCTTCAGAAGATTTTGTCCCCCCTCCTTACAATTGCATCTTCTTGGCCAATTTTCATTCAGAAGAGCAGTTTCTGAACAGAGCTGTGACAGTTGCTAGATCATTCAGGCAGAATGCACTAAAGAACATGAGTCCACCATAAGTATTTTTACAAATACCAAAGAAGAAAATGGTCCTCTTAAAATTTTCCCTTGTCTTTGGTCCTACTGTACTTGCTATGTTTTTTTTTAATCTCTTAGCCAGTATATGATGTCTAAAGCAAATGGATATATCTTCATATAACTATGTCATCAGACTCATTTTGCCCATTTGTGCATGACATACTGAATGCTGCGCTGCCTTGTGAGTGCAATTCTGTAGTCTAATACCAGTTTTAGGTGGGACTGTCATCTGCTATACACTGCTCTGTGTTCTGTGACTCAAGTCCTCTTCTGTTCAGTTTTTGATCTGGCTTTTGTTACTCCCTCTGATTCCTGCTTGCAGCTGAGGCCAGCTGCTTTCATGAGCTCTCCAGTCTAACAATGAGAGTGTGATAGGTTTGGAGGTAGGATGGTCACCCTCTTCCCTGTCCACAGTCGGTGGCATCCTTTTTTCTCTTCAGTAAAGTGCGGTATCAGACATGTTTGGTTGTAGAAGGCTGGGTGAGAGCAGAGGTGTCATACATTGAGGGAGTGAAAGGATGGCAGTGGGAATGAGTTATTCTAACTACAACTTCTGACTTTTGTAATTAGATAGTGTCCCAAGTACTACCTGACATCTTTTGTTGGTGTCTCCCAGGGCCATATCCTTCCTTGTCAGCAAGAGTGGGGTAACCTGGGAGTGACTATAGATGCTGCCCAGAGTCTTCTGAAGCTCACTAACCTATTGTCTGAAAGGCTTAACAGTACTACACTTTCTAGTACTATCATGTGTCTTTTTGGTGTTGGTTTCATGAAGGATTCAAATTTACTGCCTTCTGCTGCTGAAGTAAGAAAATGTCTCTTACATTGATTTGTTACATGATCGCAGTGAAATGGAGTTGCAGAGAGAGAAGCCTGGGTATCCTGTACTTGCATGGTAAATTCTGAATCATAAGAGTCAGATTTAACTCTTCAGAGAATTATTTTTGAGGAGTTTACCAGAGCTGGAAAGGCTTTTGGGGTCACCTTCCACTTTAAGAAGTTACTGGGTAAGTATGTGAGGCAGCAAACTATTTACTTTCTGGCTTGGATTCTTGGATAGACTTGCATTTGTTTTAGTCAGACAGCAGACATGGTGCTTACTCTGTAGTCTCTGCTTTTTTTATCTCTGAAAGGCTAATTTGTGCTCCAGTGACTGTGGTAAGAGGAGAGAGAGGTGAAGTTGATGCTGACAACAAGAAATTCTAATTGTTTGGCTCTGCATAAGTGTTGGACAACATCACCGAAAACACTCTGTCAGTGGTTCAAGCTATGTCTTGTACAGGAGCTGAGACAAAGACCATCTCTGGTTTTCTGCATTACTGTAATATTGAAGAATAAGACATGTTCTCTCTGTCTTCTGCAGCAGTGTAAACTTAATGGCTGACCTGTAACACAGTTCTTTATGCTGTGTGGCAGTTTCATGCTGTGGTTACAGTAAGGAAAGTGACAGTAGTCCTAGATAATATGCTGCATTGTTTTTGTTAACTGTGCTGGATTTTTTTAATCTGCAAAATGGGTAGAACTGTTCCCACAAGAGCTGAGAAGGGGTGCTGGGGTCATTTCTGGGAATGGAGGAGTGAAAGGTAGAGCTGGGCTGCAGGGTGAGCAGGCGGAGTGTGTGCCCACAGCTGCTGGCAACCTTGCTGCCTGTTCTTGGCTATCTCTGTGGGCAGAAGCCAGTTGTGAGTCTTGTCAGTCTCTGGCAGGCTTCCTGGCCCCCACAAACTGATTGGCTGGCTCCTCTGCCCAGTCAGCCCAGTTGCTGCTGCCTGCCCAATCCAATTGTGAAATACAAATTGAGGTCAGTGTTTAAATGCAAAGTATTTGGTTTTGCACATGAATTTACTCTGTACAAGGGCTAGTTAAGCAATAGTACAGCAGAAGTTTGACATGGTTATGTCCAAGGCTTTTGGAGTACGAGAAGAGCAGGGATTTTTGCCATAAGCAAAACAACATTTTCTAAGCCATAAAACCTCATTAGAATAGTTGCAAAAGGCAGTCGTAGCTAAGGGCCAAATCCTGATCTTGTTGCACAGCCAAGGAGAGGTTAAACACCAGAGTGTGATGTTGAATGTTTTCATATGCTCAGAGCAGCTTCAGATTTTTGGCTGTGTGTTGATACAGATTTCCTTGTGTATAACGAAGCAAGAATGTAGCTCTTCTATATAATTTTTCCCATGTTTTAGGACTATTAGACAACACAACTGTCACACAAGGACAGGATTTACAATCTGACTTAAGTGTTTTACTGAAGAGTATAATATCAACATTTTCAAGCTAGCCTAGGTTATTTGTGTGGTCTTGTTAAGAACTGGGTACAGTAGTTTTGGTATCTAGTTGGCCCTATTAAGTATAGTTCAGTACCATTTGAAACTGGGGTTTATGCATAGTTGAAAGTTTGAAGTAAACTACTTATGTATGTAACTACTAGAGTTAGAAGTAAGGGTACGGAAAAGTTTTCAAACTCATGAGAGAAGTCAGGAGGTGTGTCTGACAAGCTTTGTAAGGAACTGCAGAAACACACAGGAAAAGTCAAGGATGGGATGGAACAGAAAGTTAGGACATTTGGGAATAGTATCCTGTGAGCAGTAGTGGGGGATGTGGGTTACCAGTGAAGGTGGTACCTGTGAGTGCTGGAAGTCTGTTTGCAGTAGTTCAGACTGTTTTGTATTGCTGTGGTTCATCAGGCATATGTGGCTGTGGAAAGTGGGTGTCTGACATGAGAATGCAAGACCAGCGTGTTTCCCACTTCTCTTATCAGAGCAGACAGTTTGCTCTTTTAATTACTGGCTCCTACCCAGAACATGGAGTTTGCATGCACAATGCAAATTGAGATTGTTTGGTTTTTGTTTGTTGTTTTTTTTTAATAAATCTAGTAAATATCATTCAGTTTAAGGTGGAAAACAGAATCTTTTTGCATGCAGAAAACTACAGGAGGTCACAGCTAATGCCTACTGAAAAAACAAGCCCATAAGAAAGGCAACAGGCAGTTGGGAAGAATCCCCTGGGAATCTAATGAAAGTTAATTTTCAAGCAGGTTTCTTATTACGTGTTTTTCCTGTTTACATGGTAATGCTTTTGAGTTTACTGGGAAAAATAGCAAGTTCATATCCTTAGGACTGGGTTGACTTGAGCCTGGTTTGAAATTCATGAGATTCTCCTGAGCTGCTATGCGTGCCTTCCTCTTACTCTGTTCACTATACTCTGTCCTAAAAATACTATGTGCATGTCACTTCAGAAACACGCATCAATGAATACTAATTGAAGGGCTGATAATGAGGACAGGCTTAAACAGTTAGGATCATTGATTTTCAGGAGCTGGTGCTTGCCTTTGCAAAGAAAGATAAATGATGCATTGGATTTGTCAAAATGCAAGGATTGAAGAGAAGGGTAAAGCAATGGTGGTCACTGTGTCACAGAGAAAGATGTATTTTCTTCATTTCTGAGGAAACTTAAGCTAGCGTGCTGATGTGAGAAAATCGGCACTGGTGGTTGGAAGAATAACAAGATTGTAGTAACTATAGCTTGCATAAGTAAAGGTCTAACTGTACAGGCAGCTGAAGTCAAAAACACCATGGAGAAAAATAAGAAATATTGTACTGCTTACCATATGATGGTAGGTAGGAAGATGTAATTTTGAAGTATATACTTTTTTCTTGTCAATTGATGCAGCAGCTCTGAAAAACGCAATACTAGCTTGGTACCTGATTTCTCACAAAGCTTTTCTGTGTCATGAGAAGCCTGGATATCGGTGCAGGTAAAGTAAATGTATTCATGAAACAAACCAGAGTAGGCAGAGATTTAAGGAGTCCCCTGCAGCAATAGATGGCAGTGCCAGGAGAGATTCCGAGATCCTGTTATGTGTCTCCCAGGATTGTGTTATCCCTATTGATTGCAGAAGTCTGTTAAGAGCTACTGTTTAGCCAGTCTAAAGTGACATCAAGTGTCTCAGAGTTGCTGCTTTGTGGACTACAGCCTTGTTTTCTGAGGCTTAATTTCTCTGTTATGTGACTTTTTGTTTGAACATACAGACATTTGTGCTGGAGCTCAGATTACAAATGGCCCTGGTGGTTGTGTGTCTGTCCCTTGTCCTTCTGATAAAGATGCATTCAGTGACCTTTGTTTTATCCTCAGATGGCACCAGGAACATTTTCATGTTGTCTTTGAAATCTTTGTAAGAATGTTCAGTGCCAGAGAGGCAGAATTGATACCTCCAGAGGGTTTTGGTAGAAACGTAACTGCTCAGTAATGACTCCTCATTTATAATTGCATCTTAAGCTCTCTGAGTTTGCCAGGTTTTGAATCTGTGGAATGTGTATAGCATTGATTTTCTTTCAAATCATTATTCATCAAAATGTGCCAAGATAAATAAATACTTTACACAGGCTAAATGTGTCATAAGCATACTGTATCTTCTACTGGTCAAACTTGTAATCTCATTAGGAAATATGATTAGAAAACGTAAAAATTGTAATCTCATTAAATAGGATCTGTTGTTTATAAAGTTGGCTTTGGCCATATTTCCTGCTGTTAATTCTTTACTAGTCTGGTTAATATCAGCTTCCTTCTTTCCCTTCCTGCCCACCCTGAATCATGTTGAGCTGACATGACCATGATGTCCTATGTTGTGCTGTCTGTGCTCAGTAGATAACAAGCCAGCATTGACTTTTATCAGTTCTTGGGAAAATTTCTCTTATTCCAGCATTCATTGAACAGCACCATGAAGTTCCCGTACAGTTCTTGACCTTCCCTTTTACAACTCTTGGATAGAAGTTATCAAAACTTGCTGGCCCTGAAAGTGTCCAGCTGTAGGAGTAGCTCTTTTACAACTTTCTTAGTTATTTTTGAAGTAGAAGTAGTTTGACTACATTGCAGGACTGTCACAGAATCACAGAACATTAGGGGTTGGAAGGGACCTCGAAAGATCATCTAGTCCAACCCCCCCGCTGAAGCAGAATCACCTAGATCAGGTCACACAGGAACACATCCAGGTGGGTGTTGAAAGTCTCCAGAGAAGTAGACTCCACAACCTCTCTGGGCAGCCTGTTCCAGTGTCTGTCACCCTCACCGTGAAAAAGTTGTTTCTTATGTTTACCCGAAACCTCCTATGTTCCAGCTTGCACCCATTGCCCCTTGTCCTATCAATGGATGTCACTAAAAAGAGCCTGGCTCTGTCCTCCCAACATTTGCCCTTTACATATTTAGACGTTAATAAGGTCAGCCCTCAGTCTCCTTTTCTCCAGACTAAAGAGACCCAGCTCCCTCAGCCTTTCCTCATAAGGGAGATGCTCCACTCCCTTAATCATCTTAGTGGCTCTGCACTGGACTCCCTCCAGTAACTCCCTGTCTCTTTTGAACTGGGGTGCCCAGAACTGGATACAGATGGGGCCTCACCAGCGCAGAGTAGAGGGGAAGGAGAACCTCCCTCGACCTGCTGGCCACACTCTTCTTAATGCATCCCAGGATGCCATTGGCCTTCTTGGCTGTGAGGGCGCATCGTTGGCTCATGGTCATCCTCTTGTCCACCATGACTCCCTAGATCTTCTCCAGAACTGCTCTCCAACAGATCAGCCCCCAACCTGTACTGATACATGGGGTTGTTCTTCCCCATATGCAGTACTTTACACTTGCCCTTGTTGAACTGCATTAAATTTCTCCCTGCCCAGCTTTCTAGCCTGTCCAGGTCTTGCTGGATGGCAGCACAGCCTTCTGTCTTCCCATGTACAAAACAGGAACACTTTGATAAGCAGTTCTGGATTGGTTGGTTGGTTTGCTTGCTTTTTTCTGGCTATCTTCTATATGTCAACATTATGATCATCTCCATTTCATAATAGACCAGACTTTATATTTGTAATTTAATTTCCAAAAGGTATGTTACATTTGTGTTTCACTGGCTTTGTAATCACCATCTTAGTGATCAAAAGGATGTAAACAAGGTAGACGCCTACCTCAACTGAGTTCCTGAATTCTTCCTCTCTGCTGACCAGAACATCTGTTCATTTTGCTTGAGGATACTTTTAAACTTGTAAATACCAGTCCTTGCTTTTCAGTTGGGTAGCATGAGTTGTTCATGAGTGTGAATGGACATGTGGTAGGTACAGTTTATTATGATGAGATTGCAAGGACAGTATGAGTTAAAATAACACAGCAGTGTGTGGGCAGCTTTTTTGGGCAGATAAGCTGTTGTGTTTGAACTCAGTTTGGACATGAGAGAAGCCAAGTTCTACTGGGCAGATTAGTCTTAGATTTACTGGATTTTGATTGCAATTTGAGCAGCATTAAAAAGAAATACACTCTTCAAAAAAAAACCGCTTTCACAAGTGTAGTTCAGAGAAAATAATTTCTTCCAACTGTGCCATCCAAATAAGGCTGATTGGTTAAATAGCTAACAAGAAAGCTGAAGAAATAAAGACCTGCACATCTGTCTCCCTGCAGGTTTTTCTCCATCAATTTCTCCCTTTCAATTTTTCTTTTTTTCAATTAATATGTGATTGTATCATGTTTTAGGACAACTTTGTTTGCTTTGGCTTTTCACTTTTGTTTTTAAAAACTAGTGTGACATAAAAGCGCAAAATAGATGAACTGTATGAATACAAAATAATACTAAGAATTTTGTTTTTCATGAAATCCAGAAATGTTCTAGTAGCAGCATTATGGCTTATGCGTCAGATTCACCCCTGTTGATGATAGCTTATGTTCACCCTCTTGGGTCTTTTATAAGTTTTGCTTCATTGTGCAGGCTTGTAAATCCCAATTATACTAATGGGTGTCATGCTTTCACGTTATAGGAAAGAAGTGCCAAATACAGCCCACAGTGGGATGCCCTCATCTAGTAACTAGCTCTTACACTATGGAGCCTTTCTCTTAGCTATCAAAAACATTTAACACTGGGGAAAAGAACATTAATACAGCTTGTATTCGAGTCCAAGGACAATGATCCGGAAAGCCATTTGCTGTTGTGTTCTGTCAGGCTGTTGCATATTGGAACGAGAGATAAACTGCCCCACAGTTCTCATATGAAAGAAAGTAAGTGGCATTTGCAGAGTCGATGGCCAGTTAATTATTGCTTAAAAATACATAGCAACTTGCTTTTGTAGTTTTTAGAAACATTATTTGATATGGTACCCTCATTTACTGAAATGTCTTGTAAAATAATTCTTTGCTATGAATTAGAGGGCAAAACAGTTGTGCTCTCCCGTTTCTGAGAAACTGGTTCTCAGAAAGGCATGAAACATAGGTTGGCACCACCATATGGCATTTTGATGAGGACTGATGTCCTGTCTTTGTTTTGAAAGAAATCAAGTTGCAGATGTTAAATGTGCTTTCCTGTGGACCTTTTAAGTAGGGTGGTTAACTGTCTGATGGTTTTATATTGCTGATTTGATTGGCAGCATTTTAAAGTGAGACCAGATGAAAACAGGTGCATTTGAAGAGATGTACCAATTTTAGTTTTGTTCACGCTTCAAACCAGCGCTCTTAGAACTGGATTCAAATGAGTTTATTTTAGACACTCAAGGATCCTGAGATGGGATCATGGTTGCCTGGGATGGTGGTCCAGCCTGCAAAAGATCAGAGTCATTCTTCTGAATGCGTCCTTCAGCAATTGAGTTCTCAACTGTGGTTATTGGTGCTTCATAGCTTTATAAAGGCCTTATCTAGCACAGGTCGTGTTTATATTTCAGTAATAGCTTCAAAAAGTTATTTCAAATGCCTGGAGTTGGGTGAAGGGAATCTATGGTGTTATCCTTGACTGAAGAGGGGATTAAGTCTGCACGTTCAGAAAGGAATGAAGTTACAAGAGCCAGGATTTTTCCATCTGCTAGTCTGCTCTTAGTTCAAGTTTATGCCATACCCAGAGTCTCTTAAAAGGATTCTCCGAATCCTTACCCGTTGACCAGTTTAATGAGACATTTTGCCTAGGCTATGGTACCACAATTGAACATCTTCTCTAGACAAAGTGGAGGCTTTTTGCCTTCTTCATAATCCTGGCTGTTTTCCTCTCTTCTCCGTCCTGGCCAAGGCAAATTATCTTGACAAATATTTTACTTCATTGAGTATGCACAAGCCTGTGGCACAGTTAATTGGGTTTTGGGCTCTGGACTGCTGGTCAATAAAGTTGACAGTGGAGGGACTAGCACCACAATTTTTAACATTTCCTGAAAGTCTCTGCTGCAAGGGATGCAGCAGTTAGATTTTCTTAGAATTTAAAAACATGTGCAGGCAAAAGAGTAGTAATACTTATTATGTGGAGTAACGATTTCATATTATAAAAGCTTATAACTCAGAGAGAAACCCATCTGGTTTAAAATATGTGCATTTTTCTCATTTAAATATAACCCCAGGACTGTTTTTCCTCGTTTTATTTCTGACTGCTTTTCATTTAGTCTAAGAACTTCTTAATGATCTGTGGCAATCAAAGTCAGCAATAGCTAATGTCAAAAATGAGAGTTAATTTTGGAACACTGTTGTCCCTCACTCCCTTCTGTTCTCCTGTAAAATGTTACATGAACCTGTTGTGCCTTATCTTAAATTAAATCACTAGATGTAGGCACTATGTATTCTTCTGTGGTTTTGATCTTTCTCCTACCGGGTAGTTCATTACGTATTGTGTGGATATATCCATAGATTGAAGAAAAGGGTATTGAATGACTAGAAACATGAGTTCCTGCTCTGTTTATAAATGCTTTTATTTTTTTTAGAAACTGATTTTATTCCTGATTTTACTGTGTTAGTTTTTCTGAATAAAGAATGAAATGCCTCTAAATGTATAGTAGAAGATAAGGGATTTCATCATGGAGGACCAGTTTTTGCTCTTGATATAATGGGTGTATGTCTGCTTTGTTCAAGGATTATTTCATGTCATGCAGCTGTAACAGAGGGAATAAGCTGTAACGCTATTCCAATAGTGAAGAGTTGGACAGGAATGACAGAGTGTGCTGCTCAGATGGGATAAGAGGGCTGAGAGGCCTTCTGTTGAGTATGGGATCATCGAAGGAGAGTAGCAAAGAGATCGTGTAACAACTTGGCTGCCTCCAGGCTTGCCTGGGTTTTTGGCTGTCTTTGCTTACATCTGTGCTTTGTAATATGATGGAACATGAAGATGTGAAAATGCTCATACGTGAAGCAAGGATCATATTAGCTCAGGTACCAGAAAAGTCCAGCTCCAGGAAACTCCGCCTCTTGACAGCAGCCCAAACATATCTCTCCTATCCTGGACAAGGTGAATTCAACACCAGCTGTAGTGTGTTATCCCGTAACTTCCTTGTGCGGTGCTGTAACTAAATACAGGTCCCATTACAGGTCTTAAATGAGAGGGAGCTTATGAAAATGTAAAACTGTATTAAATAACCAACTATCAAGATTTATTCTTGTGAACAACAGCTGCTAAATTATCACCTGATGACTCTGGTTGTTTAAGCTCTACTATTTACCTAAATTTTAAAGGTGGTTTGGACTTTTAGTTCTGGACAAGCCTGATTTGAATAAGCATTTCTGTTTAAAAACTTAAATAAAGACCAGAGCTATCCCTCTGTGTTGTTTGCCTGTTCAGCAGCACTGTTGTGTGAAAATAATAAGTGAAATTGAAATGGCCTTTTAACTGTGGCTCTGGGCTATAGGATTTTTCACACCTGGCAGTTTATAGGAATGTGTTTGAAATCATAGCTCTTCTTTTCAGAGAAGGTGGAGGGATGTGCATGACTGTCACGGCTGGCCTTCCTGCATATTGTCTTCAAAGAAGCTCCTTTTTATTATTTTTCTTGTGGTAAAAGAAAAAGTAAAAACGAATCTGGAGAAACCCTAGTCTCTCAAGCATTTTTATATATAACATCTCCTAGTTGTTTTTTATTTATTATTTGGTTGGTTGGTTTTTGTGTTTCATTTGGGGTTTTTTTGTTGTTTTTTTTCCCCAGTCGTTGTCCTCTTGTTATATGTACTTTGCTTAGGAAACTAGTGAACACTCCTTAGCTTGCATGGAGATGATATGTATGAGAAAAGTGGATTTTTCATCTGAAGCATGCTTGAAATTCATTACAGCTTGCCTCTTTTTTTAAATACTTATAAAATCAGTGTTTCAAGTATCTTCTTGTAGAATCAACTTGCAGGAGCTCAGACTGTCCCTGCAGTTATCAGTCACTGTATTTCTCTTTCTTTGATGTGGCAGCTCCAAATCCAGCCACTCCTCCTTTCTCCTGTGAAAGTAACCATCTGAAAAATACACATGCTCGCTGGTGCATGGTCATCTTGTCTTTGATATGCTCTTATTCTGTACAATACTTATTGCTATTGTATGATATAATTGAGTCTACTGACTATTGCAGAGTGTTGGACAATACTTACTTTTCTGTGTTGATGGTGCCACATTAGTGACAGAAGGAATTATTTTTATTTCAAAGGTATCTGTAGTGCACAGGGAAATGGATATTAGTAATTTGGGACCTTATCTACTTTTCAAAAGTAATGCCTGCTTAAAAACCCATCGTGTTCTGGCAAAAGTTATTACAATGTGTATTTCCATTCAGCTGTGCTGAAGAGGGAAACCAGATATCTGATGATCCTGTCTGAATCCTATTTCATTGTTAAGCTGCATATGTAAAATTCTACCCCAGTCCCACTGAAGGATTTATTCTGCTGACTTTCTGGAACCTGCACTCTAACTTCTCACCTGCAGCTCTGCTGCAGACCTTGATTTTAGTAAAGGCAATGCAAAGTTAATTGTGGTCATGGCAATGATTTTGGGAAATCTTTAGTGTTATAGGCTACTCGTGAGAATATTTTGCTTAGTAAGTAGGCAACCCATTTCAAGGCTCAACTCAAGAGGCTTTCATTTCTCCGTGGCATATCCAGGAAAGGCGGGACTTAATTTAGCCTTGGATCTCTATCATTTAGAATTAAATTCTTAAATCTGTGGTATATCTGCATAAGTAGGTGACTAAATTGGCCGTGTCATTCCATGTGAAGTATACAAAGCCACTGAACTGAGAGAAAGACTTCTTTCTACAGCCCTTCCCTGGGATGGACCACATGGGCCTTAAACTTAGTCATGTGCTTGCTTTTTTCATTTGCTTTTCACTCTTCAAGCTTTGAGTGTAAACATGTTATTAACATCCCAGAGGTAAAGAACTTGATCTTTCAGCCTTCAGCTCCAGGTTTTTCCTGAAACTACTAAATCAGGAGTAATCAAATTGAGAAGTGAGACTGTTTTTCCAGTACTGACTGTAGGTTCCTTAGCGCTATGTGGTGCCTGGCCCTTAAAATACGCAGAGTTTGAGGAAACAGAGCAGGGGGAGGAACAGGAAGGTTTTGCATATTCTTTTATCTGCACTCATGAAGATAATGAAGAAGAAGACATAGCCAATTAAAAAAAAACCCAAAACACACCACCCTTCAAGAAAACCACCGAACCCACAACAAAAGATCCCTGACCGAAAGTAGCTGGTGCTGTGCATGGTAAGGAAAAGCAGTGTGAGACAATATAGTAATAAAAATAAGGTGGATGATGTGCTGCTACTGGTGTTTTTTTCTTGTCTTAATGCATTAAGCACCCAGTGTGCTAGACCTGGGAAAGATTTTTGACGTGCATGAATCGCAGCAAGAGATCAAAATCCCATTTGAAAACAAACACCTTACAATTCTAGCTGGTATTTCTGTCAGAGAAAATCTATCCAGGCTGTTCTGGGGGCTTGATGTCATTTAATGCCATGCTGGTGAGCCTAGTATAGAATAGACTTACATATTTGCCTCTTCTGGTATAGACAAAAGTGCTTTTGTACTATGCAGTTTTGAGTCAATGGAGATTTCAAGACAAAGTCTTTCTTTTGTATCACTTTGGTAAAGATAACGTTGGTATTGGTATCATACTCAGTAATTTATGTATATAATTGAAACAAATCTTACTTGTGAGTGTTTTTTCCTCTATCTGAAGCTTTTTAAGCTAAACAACTAACCAGCATAGATGCTTCATGTTTCATTTAAATTTCAGGTGTGTTACATTTGAATTGTGGATTATATTGTTAAGCAAGTTACATCTGAGTAGTGCTTCTAAATGAAGCCTGAAGCTCAGATGTGCTAAGCAGATGGACTTGACTATTTTTCTGAGTTCTCTTCTTAATTTGAGTAAATTCTTCCTCTATTTACAGCAAAATATATCTTGTTAAATATATGACTGTACAAATTATTGGATTTGCAAGCATGCATGTATGCAGCTTGTATAGTCATCAAAACAGGATAGTCCCTAGTGTGCCTCTGGTGAGGCAGGCTGCTGCTTAAGCACGAAAAATGAAATTGGAGAGCTTGAACTGAGTTTAGATCCTAATCAGATTAATCCAATCTACTACTTTAGGTTTAGCAATTTCAGAATTATTATTTTCAAACCCTCGCATGCAATACCCTACTCTGCCCTAGTGAGGCCACACTGGAGTACTGTGTCCTGTTCTGGAGTCCCCAGTTCAAGAGAGACAGGGGCTACTGGAGAGAATCCAAGGGGAGGGCTCCAAGAATGATTAAAGGACTGGAACATCTCTCCTGTGAGGAAAGGCTGAGAGACCTGGGTCTGTTTAGCCGGGAGAAGAGAAGGCAGAAAGGTGATCTTATCAATGTTTATAAATATCTGAAGTGCAGGGATCAAGAGGATGGAGCCTTTCTCTTTTCAGTGTTGCCCAGTGATAGGACGAGGAGCAATGGGCACAAACAGGAACACAGGAAGTCTCTCCTAAACTTGAGTAAAAACTTCTTTCCTGTGAGGGTGACGGAGCCCTGGCCCAGGCTGCCCAGAGAGGTTGTGGAGTCTCCTCTGGAGACTTTCAAAATCCACCTGGACACATTTCTGTGTAACCTCTCTAGAAGAACCTGCATTAGCAGGGGGAATCCAAATGTCCCTTCCAACCCTGACCATTCTGTGATTCTGTAATATGTTGTGAAATTATTTATTGAAATGATAGTGAGACTGCAGTGGTGTTTTTTTTGGCTCAAAGTGATACCAATTAACTCATGTGGCCTGAAAATAAAATATAATATAAGACTTTTTATCCATTTGAATAGACATATCAAACTCTTCCCTTAAATTTCATCTAGTTGGCTGTGTTTTGAGGATGTATAATATTAGGGAACTAAACTTCAGCATGCTGTTAATGAAGAGTGGAGACCCAAGGGCACCTAAAACACCTGAAGTCCCTTAAGTTTCAGGAAATTGTCTGATATATCCAGAGGATTCTGGTAAGTAAGTTGTGCTGAGTTTTAGAAGATGGTGCTGGTTCCTCTCTGGTAGTCTCTGATCATTTGACATGAGGAAGATATATCCTAATCCCACAGTTGGGGATTAGTTTAATTTCCACATTGGTAGTCTAAAGAAATCCATGTTTGCTAGCAGAGATTATATTCATGTTATTTTATTCTTTCTTCAGAGCTCTGTTATTTATAGCTAGATATTCAGATTACAATCCCAAATATATGCACAGTGCACATTATAAACAGATCTTGGATGCTGTTGGCCATAGAACAGTATAGAACAAAGGTGTGTCATTTTCCTGGTAAATCTGGGGTTTCTCTGTGTGTATGATAGCTCGTTATAATGATCTGCTAGGTGACTGTGCTGCTATCCAAAACTTATTCCTTCCTTTCTCCTGGTTAGAATTGAGAAGAAATCTCCACTGCTGCAAAATGTATCTATTTATTCTTTAGAATGACCATAAAAAAATCACTGATGTCTATTATCTTCAGTGGGTGTTGCAACTTTCTTGTTGCTCTAGACACAAGGGCTACCTTGTGCAGATATTTCTGCTGCATCTGCAGTGTTTTAATGAATGACACAGATGGGTTTTATTCTTCTGAGCATATATTTTTCTTTGCCAAAGGCAAATTTTCATTGAAGGCAGTTTCTCTAGGCTTTTTCCACAATTATGTGCAACTAAAAATTTGATTAGGCTGTTGCTGGAGGATGTTAACAAAACCTTTTTTCCCTGTCCTTAAGCCAGGATTCATTTGCATCTGACTCATCCCCAATGTCAGCAGACAGTCAGAGGAAGCTGGCTGGAGTTTAGAATTGCATCTGAAATCTGGAGATATTCAGTCTGTTCCTTTCAGTAGGGATGCTTTGTCCATCTCTGCTGTTTATTTCTCTTGACTTCCCTTTGGTGTGAGGTTGAGAAGTGCTGTCTTTCTTGCAGGTAGTAAATTTGTACAGAAGTGTCTTGCCTGAGCCTCACAGCCGTTGTTGGCGTTACTGGGGGAGGAGAAAGCCGCCTTGGATCAAGACCCACGTGCTGTGTATGGTTAGATGGTACAGAACATAGCCTGAGCTACTGGAGAGGTGCACACGAAGCATGGATCATGGCCTGATCTGGAACAGTACTGTTATAGTCAAATTAAGAACCAATCGACACAGAGATAAATTTATTCCAAATTTATTAAGGTAGGAAAGCAAAAAGCAGCGCGGGCGGCCGGGGAGTCGCAGCTCCGCCAAAGGCTCGCAAAAGTTCGGGCGGGCTGAGGCCCCCCCTTTTACCCTCACGGCGTTCGATGTACGCCCTGCAGCTCCTTCCGCAGTCGCGACTTCTTCGGGCTTGTCCAAACTTGTTCTGCCTCATACGCATGCATTGAGTTTTCCCACTTTTTCCTCATTAGGTTAACAGATGCAAAGAAGTTTAAGCAGAACCATTAACTACTACACAGGAACATAACATTGTGGTTTTACATTGAAATGTCTTTATGCTTAGTATCAATCAATTCAAACAGAGAAGATAATTTGCATAACAATGTAGCTTAAATGCAAGGAGTTTGTTCCCCTTGTTTAACTGTCTTTGATCAACAAATTAAGGTTAGCTACCTATTACAGTACAACAGTTGATAAATCTGTTTCCTTTAGATTGTTTTTTCTTTGCTTGAAACTCTTATTTAGGAATCTGCTGGTTCTGAGTGTTTCAAAGTAAAGTGAATTAAAAAACTGTAGATGAGTCTGAAGAGTAAAAGAGAACTGCTTAATTTTTCTGCTTCAGGAGAGTTTTTATTGAAAGCTGTTAATTGCCCTAAAAAAACCTAAGAAAGAAAATGTATCCTCAAGTTCCAGGAATAGATGGCAGGTTATATGCAAAATAAAGGGAAGAACAGGTACAAAATAGCGACAAAAGCATTTTTTCTCCCAATGGGTTATTGTATTTGGAAGTTTGTTGGAGACCGCGTGTGCCTAGTTATGTCTGGATGTTCTTTCAAAGTAAAGCTAAATTTCTAGGAAACAGACTCAGTTTCCTGCATCCTTTTTAGCTTTTAAAAATAAGATTTTGCTGATTTTGTGCGTGTGTGAATAGCAGGTACTAGGAAGCCACATGTAGGCCTCACTTCCCTCGAGTCCTGTAATTCTATTACTGAGAATTAGAAACAGTTGCATTTTGTTGGTTGGTTGCGTGTGTGGTTTCTTTTTAATTTTTTTTTTTTAAGCAGTTGCCATTCCATGCCATCTGATCCAATACATGCTGCTGTGTGCTCTTTATTATTGATGGCTGTGCGCTGGGTAGATACTTTGGAGTAGTAAACATAGTGTTTTAGTCAAATGTGCACTCCTGTAAAAAGATGGCCATTTGTAGGAAGAACCTGCAGCAAACTGAGTAGTTATGTGCTTTTTATTAACGACACCTACTATAACAGCATTAAGTTTGAGAATTGCTTGCTGCACAGTTGCTCCTACAACCTCAAGTATAGAATCAAGGGTGCTTGTGGCATGAGATCTCTGAAAGACTCAGTCATAAATCCTTTTTAGTGATTCTTTCAAATGTTCCTAGCAACACTGGATTGTTACCATTTCAGCTTTTTCTCATTGTTTGCTGTATGGACCCATGTTTTGTTTAGCTAGGACTTTTTTTTTATTTTGAGAACAAACTTATGTTGTTCTTCCCAATTTTTTTTTTTGTGCTCATTGGTGTGACTTTCACAAAAATGCATGTATTTCTCACAAAGCTGAAGTGACTAAGATGATAGTGTTACCCTATTTCACATATTATGACTGAGTACAGAGAGTTTGAAATCAGATGTGGTCGCTGCTTTGAGATATTTACTCTGAAGTGTCAGAAATTTCATTTATACTTTCCCTAAGAATGTAAATTCACAAGTTTTTGAATGTTCAGCTCCTTCCAGCTTTCACTGCAGGTTGGTTATAAAAAAAAAAAAAAAAAAAGAAGTTAAAAAAAGTAATATGTTATCAGGGGTCACCTATGAGGTTTGGTGTTAGTGAAGTGCTCAACGTCAAGACTGCTACAACAGATTGCTTTAGCAAGAGGTCCTTTATTCTCCTCCAGCATATGCTTGCAGATATAAACAAATAGTGGGCTAATCAAACAACCTTTTTCTTCTGTCTTTCTAAAATATGGTGCATGGCTGTAAAAGGGTAAAGCATCAGAAATGGACAGGAGAGTCTGACTTTCTCCCGTAGCTGCACCACTAGACATAAGCAGGAGAATCAGCAGTTACTTGTTTGTATCAAGAAGAGTCCGCTTTGGGAGAGCCAAGTCAAAAATTTGGCTTTTGCTAAGCCATTAACAGCTAGGTCATTTGTTGCCCATGAGTTGTATGAATTATGTATTGATATTTAAAGTAATGTTAGTAAAATAATTACACAGGGCTTAAGAAACTGTTGATTGTATTGCAGAAAAACAGAGTTATTGCATAAACTGAAGTGGAATATGCCACTACTCTTTCTGTTGGTTTTATAACTTGGCTGAAGAGACAGATTTTATTCAGAAATAGCCCATAGCATAGTGCCATGGTCCAAAATCTGGACATCAATGCCATATTAGGTATAGCTGCAATCACTTGCAATTTTGTTGGAATGATTACATATGGGGACTGGAATTTGGAATATGAATGTGGTTGTTAGAACATAAATACCATTCTGATGGTTAGCTAGCATTTAATTGTTTAGGCAAACTACACTTTGTTTTAACAGAGTTTCTAACACTCTCCTAATGTCTTACAGCACCAGCCTGTGAAGTTGTTGCAGTAACTGAACAAAAGTGACCTAATTTGGATTAAAACTAATGGCATTCTCAGATGAAGGCTCACTGTTTGGGTTAATAGGGCTAGTGGAGTTAAGGGGAAGAACATAAGTAGTAGTATTAAAATGTCTGTTGGAGTAACTGACAGTGAAGACCTTGACACTATGTCTGTGTGCAGTTTTACCCATATTGCTGTTTTAAAACCAGTTAAGGATTCCTAAATAGCCAGCAAAGGTCCCATTTGTCCGATTAGAACCCCTGCTCCAGGAGCAGCCAGAAATTCAAGGCAAAGGAAGCAGTATATGAGACACTGGAGTAATCCCAGTTTAGCAGCTGCTTGCTGGCTCTAGTTTGTAATTACTGAAAGCCAGGTACGGAGCATTGGGAAAGGGTGAGGGAGATGGCTCCAAAGGGATGAATCAACAGCAGTTCTGGTTGCTGCCGCAGCTATCTAGGAAGGGATTCTGCAGGACAATAAGGATCTGCAAGCAAAGCTTTGGGGAAATGGTGCTGAGCTCCAAAATAACTTTCTATAGCTCTGCAGAAGTGACTACATCAGAGCAGATTGATTTTTTTCTGCCACACAGTATATAGCAGCAATTATTGGTATTATGCTTTGAGGGAAGAATACACTTGTCTTTTCCAGCCAGGGGAAGTTAAGGATTTGACCCCTTTTTTAATGTGGTTACTCTGGGCCCAAATGACAAAAACTGTACTCTTTAAACCCTGCTCTGAACCCAGGCTATGCTTGCTTTGGAGAGCACTGGCAGAGTTATTTGTGACTGAATTCCCCTTTGTGTGTGAGCTTTGAAGGACAGGTTTCATGGTGCTATTGTGTTCTTCTTGGTATCTGAGGTAATGCTACTGGAAAACAGAATAGGATGTATCTTGAAGGTCTTGCTTCAGGCTTCCTGCAATCTCAAGCAAATATAATGGTTCATATGTAGACATTGACAATGTTTTCACAGATCTTTCACATCTGTGACAGCTTTAAAAAATTGAATGGTCTGAAGTGGTAGCATCTCCTGACTTCATTTGCTTTATGGGGTCCTGTTCTATATGTTTTGGGAACTCATAAAGTACATGTATCACTCTGCTCTAAACTAGCTTTCCCATCACTGTGCAATATAGAGATCCAAGAGGGAATATATGATAAGCATCATCTATATGAATTAGTAAAAATAAAACTGATAAAATGACATCTTTTCAGGAGAAACATCTTTTAGTGTTTTTGGAGTGTCATTTTTTTCAAACTACTTTATTTTTTATTTTTTATTTCATTATTGATACAGTTTGCTAATGATAATGAGCACTGTAGTTCAGCTGGATTGGAATGGGATGGAAGAATTCAATCTCTTGCGAGTCTGTGAGATGTAGAAATAAAGGCAGCAGAGGGAGGCAGTGTTTTCAGAGTAATGGCATTCATAGCACCAGAAATTTACACAAAAGCGTAAGAATCAAACAGTGGATAAACTGATTGGTCCACTATTTTATTTACTGATAATGCCACTTTTACTTCAATATTATGAAATGATCATAAAAAAAAAATAAATGAAAAGAATAAAATCATAAAAGCCTAGATTAAAAAAGAAAAAAAAATCAGAAAACTACACCAAAAAAACCTTCCACAGCTGGAGAGAGATTCAGTTACGTAAATTAATGAGAGTATTTAGGCATGTGCTTCTCAATGAAATGCTTGTTATATTCCGCTTCAAGTGCTGTATAGTTTTAAATGTTTTATTAGTTAGGTGAGGTTTTACTGCAAATGATCATAATTCAGAAATTTAAAATATTCCAGAATCTCTATCCTTTCTTAATGTGGTGATTAGAAATATCTCCATGCAGTGAAGAATATCCTCAGCACTGCTTGTTGGGCTGCAGTGTTATGTACACATACTGAATTTTACATGAGTTGGATAAGGATATGACACCCCAGGTGTCAGAATTTCACATGGCAATACAAACTTAGCAGCAGTTTTTTATAGCTGAGTATAGTGACTTGGTGTTCCCCGGTGTGCCAGGGAGCAAACTGTTAAGTGGAACACAGAATAGGCTAATGGTATCCCAGGTCACTGTAAATGAGTGTAATTTGTCCAAACATGAGTGCCTCATGTATAGGTGTCCACTTCTTAGCTTGTCAAGACCTTCTACAGGGCCAGTGAAGAGGACGCTTCTAGAACACTTCACAGAATCACAGCATGTTAGGGGTTGGAAGGGACCTCTGGAGGTCATCAAGTCCAACCCCCTGCCAGAGCAGGACCATAAAATCTAGGGCAGGTCACACAGGAACACATCCAGATAGGTCTTGAAAGTCTCCAGAGAAGGAGACTCCACAACCTCTCTGGAGGGCATGTTCCAGAGCTCTGTAACCCTTCCTCATGTTGAGGTGGAAC
>VYZX01009748.1:0-17660 GCA_013401335.1 Brachypteracias leptosomus | reverse complement strand
TCACTCAGACTTATTGAACATATTTAGTCAGTACATTGTTAGGAAAAATAACAATTGCAGTTATTTGGGGTGTTTTTGTCACAAAGGTTTTTAGTTCTGCCAAATGTGAGCATGATGAGTTCATTTGGTTCATTTTGCTCTGGTGCTAAACATCAATTTTATATTTGCTTGCTATAAATTTCATACCTTTGGTCCAAACTTTCCTTCCTGCCTGCCCTCTTGCTGATTTGAATCTGACACAACTTCATTCACAAGTTGATTATGGTTTATCTTCTCCATATTGAGAAATATTAGTGGATTAAAGAAACTCAAGGATTCCTCTGACAACTATCCCACATTTGATATTAGTGAATACAGTAATGTGAGGTCCCATTATTAATTTCCATTGCAATAGTGGCAGACACTTTGAGGACATTGCTTTTTTCATTGCCATAAATGATACACTTCATCATTTTATTGCATGAAAGCCATAAAATATACTGATCTTAAAACAGATGAAATCTCCACAGAAGTCAATGGCAGAAGTCCCACTGAGAAATTTAGCACTTTGTTTATTTTAATAACCAATTTTTCTTTTCAGTGGATGGGGAAGATAATGACTCCCTCTTACTCCATCCTTCCAAAAACTTTTCTTCATATACATTTTTAGTTTTCCTTGTTTCTTCCAGGTGCCAGTGCCTCACCTTCTATCTGCACTTCAGCATTTGTAATAGATTCTTTGGCAGTATCCCGGATCCAGCCAATTGTATTTCTATTATTTTTTCTGATCAGTTTCTTCTAATCCCAAATATCCATTCTTTACTCATAACACAACTGGGGCTAGTACTTCATTATTTTCTTAATATGTAAATAACACAGTGAAGCATTTGTAGCATGCTTTGACTATAGCATCTAAGTGGTGAGTATCTGCCACCTGCTTGGAATAGTGATGTCAAGTCAATTTTTCAGCTTCTGTGGAGGTGAGAACAAAAGGAAGAAATACATTTTCATCTTCTAATTAGAGAAATTTAGGAGACCCATAGTGCAACTGTCATGCAGCCCAGACTTTTTCCAGTTCTGTTTGGAAAAATAATTTCTTCTGCTCTAAGGACATTGAAAACACAATGATTACAGCCACAGGCCAAATGATCAAAACTGCACTCTAACCATGCACCTTTAAATTATGCAAATGCACATTTGTGTTCACCAAACCTGACCATCTTAATTTATAGTGTAAATAATTTCTAAGCAAACTGCAAATATTTCCTGCACAAAGACCTTTTACAGAGAACAGATGTGATCCTTGCACTTACACCATTCATAGAAATAATTTTCCTGGCTATAACTTGAAAAGCTGGATTCATATTTCACAATGAAGAAGCGGTGTTGGCTTGAGCCTGGCAAATACTTGGGCACTTTGATGAGTTCAACTGCCTTCATGTCTCTGTGTGCAGTCTCTGACAGACAAATAGTTACCCTCAGTAATTTGCAAAGCTTTTATTTCTTCCAAAGCCTTGAAGATAAGAGTTCCTTTTTTGAACATCTTAACTAAAATTCCCTTAAAGAGTAATAGCTGAATTCCTCTCTTATCTCTTGATTATTTTTAAAGCACCCTGGCTGCATTTTGCTAGGCATATTATTCTCTATGTGGAANGGTATGCAGAAAAGGCAGAAATTTCTTGTAGTCAATAATAGCATGGGTGAACAAGTACAGTAACTCCGTAAATAGCAGTACTGATGAAAGTCAACAAGAGTTTTTCAGCTTAGTTGAAAATCACAAGCTTAGAAAGATGTCTCAGACTTACACAAATCTGTTTCTCCATTCATTTTATGGATTTTGCATTTCTGGTGTGATTTCCTAGGTATGAGAACAATCGGTATGAGGCTAGGAACTGTGGAGATCTTGCTGTAACTCAAGGAGTGAAGCAGGAACTGGACTACCAGTTTTTGAATCACAGCTCTGTCAATAGCTCCAAAGAAAAATAATTTTAGTGACATATTCCACAGGTGTATCTCTGGCTCCACCATGCCAGCCAAGAGAGGCAGAACTATAGCTCAGCTCTCTTCATATCCCTGTCCAACACATCTTCAATGTAACTGGTTAAAGCTGTACACAGGACACTAGAGTTGCTTGTTGCTTCCCTTTAACTCTTCTTAATCTGCTTGAGTGTCTAATTGGTCAAACGATTGACTTCATAAAACTCTCAATACATGTGGTGATTTGCCATCATTGTTTCTGCTCTCTGTGTAGATGATAAACACCTTTTCAGTGGGACAACAATCTGAAGAAAATAATGAATACATTTCTCAAACTCCAGAAGGAGTGATAATCCACCCCAGAGTTAGGGATTTCTTATCTCTTTCAACAAATTATCCATCTAAATACTTGCAAATTCAGGAAATAGAACTCTACAATTAATTGTGGAGTGGCTGTGTCACTTTCTTTTGTGAAATAACTTTTTATACCTTTTGAGCATTGTAACTCAGGCTGACCTTTATAGTTCAAGCGACCAATGTAGGATTCCCATTCAAAGCTGAATCTCAGCGGTGTCCAATGGGCCATCATCAGCACACTCCTCCAATCTCCTCTTCCTCAGAATTTTCACTTCCTCAATTAGAAAGTGTTCTTAAATTCATACAGTCCTGCTGCCTGAAGCCCTGGACCCCAGCTGTGCCAGGAATCAAACAGCAATCTTTCATGTGCAACAGGCTGTATATGTGAGGACTTTCATATAATATTGATGAGATTAAAGGGTCTTCTTGACTGATTTTCAGACTTTTGAATGGAGAAGCAGGATTTAAAAATCTTGTTACTGTTTCAAAAGAGAAGCCTTTCCTTCCTTCCTTCCTTGCTTCCTTCCTTCCTTCCTTTCCTCCCTCCCTCTCTTTTGCTTTTTCCTTTCTTTTCCATTTTCATTTCTTTTCCTCTTCTATCCATCCTTCATTCCCTCCTTCCCTCCTTTCTTGTTTCCTTCCTTCTTGCTTTTTCTCTTTCTTCTCACGTGTTTAATATGTATTCAAGACTGCCCTATCAAAAGAATTATTAATTAGACAATCATTTAGATATTGGATCTCATTTCATTTTTTCTCAAATATTTATGAGACATGCATATTTATGAAAATGCTCATTTTGTAATCTGTAAACCTACTTTATCAGTTTGCAGTCAGAATTTAGTCTTCCCAGGTTTTTGCAAAATCATATTGCTAAATCTGACCTAAATCTGTTAAATATTGACTCCAGACTTGTCAAGCAGAAATGTTATTCTGGTAATAAAACAACTCTATTAAAGATCATTGATATTATAAGTGAGATAACTTCACAATGTGTGTATCAGTGTTTATTTTAATGAAAGGGATTTCCTGGCACATTGTCAGCTAAATGTTTTATACTGAGAGCTGCCTGGAAAAGAATTAGGCATGTTAAAGTCAGCCTGTAACAGAGCTTGTGATTTTGCTTTTAAGTCTTTGTAACTAAAATTGTGTAAATGGAAGTGCATCCAGTAAAGCACAATAATTTACTCTAGAAATTAGCAAGCCCACGTTCAACCTATAAAATCATTCTCTGTGATGTGCAACTGGTCTTTATTTCAGTGGCCTTGATTTATAGTTAGAGTTTGTTTCATTTTCAAGGGGTAGAAACCAGGAAGCAGCCGGACAGAGCTATTAAAGCTGTTGTGCACAGCAATTTTTCAGGGGTTTATTAATTCTTGAAGAGAATAAGCAAATGAACTGAGAATTTTTCAATGCAAGAACACCTTTTGTAAAAGGGTCTCTTGATGAATAGATGTAGACAGCACAAAACAACACATATGGATGTTAGCTGTATGAACTTAACCATTTGTGTTTAGCCATGTTCTCAGTTGCAAAGACTTATCAAAATGAGGATTCACATTTAGCAATCATGCAATTCCAATGATCTTGGTGGTTTTGGATCCAGATTTTCCTCGATGCTGTCATTGATGCCTGGTTTTTGTTTAGAAAAAAGCCCCAGATTGTTAAGGAGAAGAAAGACAACCAGAATAATTTAATTCCAGTGAACAACACAAATGTTCTCTAACACAGAAATGCTGATATTTTCAGATAAATTAAGGTAGAATCTGGCTTCATGGCTTATAATGTATGGAAGTGAATTCTAATTAAAACCATTCTAATTAAAGAGTATTTCAGTCAGTGAATCTATTAAAAACAAAATTGTGTGTCAGCTACTCCAAAACTGCAGCATTTGCTTAAAAAGCATTTGTTTCACTCTCTCTCACACAAGGTTTTCTTATGTGCCTTGCTTCTGAACATGCCAGCTGCTTTTGGGTCAAAGTTTTTGAGGACCATTGGAGAGGATGGACCCAGGGAGTCTCTAGGTTTTTTGATCACAAATGTGTTGAGGTCACACGCCAGCCATCAAATGTGAGCAGCTCTTCTTGGCCACAAGTGGGGCGTCAGGTTCATCTACTTTGAATGCTGAGAGAACTGAAGGGACAGATATCTACTGGTTTGGGCAGACTTATAACGGTGTAGGCCATGCTAGCAGCTCACTCAGTTTGCAAAGGTCATGCAAAAGGCTGAGTGTTCTCTTAAGTTACCATTAAAACCACTGAAGGCCACAGGTGTGTCAAGAGAAGACTCCTAAGTCATGTGGTTCAACTACATATCTGTGTTCTGAATTCAGAGTAAAACTACCATATCATAGTGCACTTAATATTTACTTAAAAGCTTCCTATGCTTATGAATAAAAGACGAGTGAAGCGCTTGCTTCTCCAACAACTGAAACCCTTTTTTCATGAAATTTGTTCTAACTTTTGTGATAAACAATGTTTAGAGATTATGCACCAGGTCCAACCCTAGGAGACATGCAGTGGGCTCAGCTCCCACTGCTGAGAACAGTATTTTGTAGCTTCCATGTGACTGAAGGCACCCAGCACTCTTTGGGATTCAGCACCTTATTACAATGGGAGATGGAGGTGGCTATTAGCAGCAATGATCTGTCCTACTTGAAAAAGTTAATCAGGCAGCAGGTTGCTATCCTGCACTTGCTGTGCTATACAGTCCTACACCTACCTTTGTGGGTGCTGCAGAAGCAGGTGAAGACACCTGAAACCACTGGAGTTATTCCTGTGTTGATAATGAAAAAATCACTGCAAAAGGTAGGGTGAATAAATAATTTATGTGAACAACCTTTCTTCTTAAGCACTGGTTATGCAAAGTGCTCGGTAGGCTTGATTTTACAAGCCTCCTAAATATTGTGCTTTAGCCTATATTCAGCTACATGGTACTTTGTCGAGAGTGCAAGAGGTATGCCAGCCAGGATTGCAGGCAATGGAACAGCTCTGAGAAAGAAAAAACATGAATTGAATTCAGAGAGAGAGACAAAAAAAGGATAATTTACTGGTTAATAGTAATCCTAGTTGTTGGGCTCTTCAACAGGGTGAGATGGAAACTATTTTTCTGTTAGTGATGCTGCAATTAAGCCATAGGTTTTTGCAGCTAGGTAAAATGACCAACCCAAATCAACACATTTAGAGTTTTCTGGCATTGTTTCAAATTGTATGTGTATGAATCCTTCAGAGTTGTCAGCAAAATTTCCAGGTGTCTTAAAGTTTCCTTAAGGAGTCTTCACATTGATTTGAAAAGAAGACAGGTGCAAGCATTGAAATGACTTTCTTTCCTTTCTCTTCTCTCTCCTATGTGAGGTTTCCTTTCTGAAGCACTTAGTATTTTAGCAATTAGCATAGTTGTGCCATGAGTGTCTAGTATCACCTCACGTATCATGGTAACACTTTATCTTACAGCCAAGTCCCACGTTGCAGGTTCAAACCAGGAATGTTAAAAGTTCAATCAATGGCATCTCCTTTGATTGGGCCAAAAGAAGACTGAAACTGATAAGAGAGAAAGAACCAGAGGTGAATGAAGTACACTGACTCACATGTTTTCTCTATCATGAAGGCATTACAAGCAGGATAGGTTTCTGAAAAACAGGGTCATATTTTCCCTTCACCATACACAGAAAATCCTGAAGTTAATGAATTTGCCTAGCCCAGTTTCAATCTGCCCAGATATTAGCCACATGGCTAACAGAAGCATGATTAAAACTGTGCAGTCTTAGCTCTCTATAGAGTTTTAGTTTAGGTGCTTTACCCTTACCCCCTTTCCACCCCACCTTCAAGCCTGTCGTGGTGGCAGAGTGTTCCTGCCATACCGGGGGGCAGCTCCACAAAAAACCGCACACGCAAGCGTTTTGTTGTGACAAGCTGGGAAGGGGTCTGTCTGTGCGGATCCACGTGCCTGTGTTTGTGCAATTTCACGCCTTTGTTGTGGTATAAAGACTGGAAGGGGGTGAGAAGCAGAGCTGCTGGATCCGCAGCCCCACCAGCCAGGTGGCCGAGGGTCTAGGGCAGGGCGCTGCAGCCCAGATCCCGCGTGCCCCATGCCCCAGAGGCCAGACCCCTGCTCCACTGAGAGGAGAGCCAGTGATTCAGAGGCACTCAGGCTTCTGCCCCCAATGCTCTCGCCGGCCTCAAAATGTGCACTCCAGAGGGAAGCTGTAGTCTCGTAACTGAGTGTTAATTATGTCTGAGTGGATTCTAGAGAAAAGGAAAACCATATACTGTATCAGCAGAGAAATGGTTTCACTGTGAGGAAACTAATGATGCTTTTATCAGGAACAATATAAAGATTGCTTTTTTACTAGTGTGTGTCCCACAGGGTTTGGACTACGAGATATTTCTGTATCTGGCTTTAGGTTCCTCTGAGCTTTTACATAATCAAATCAATATAGCTATGATTCACCCTCTGGCAACAACTGCTCCTTGCAAGTTGCTGCTGCTTCTTTAGTGACTAAAGAGGAAATAAATAAATAAATAGAAAGAAACTTATTACAAATCTGTAAACATTGATTTGTTTGGTCTTAGATTTTACTTTTTTTAATTGCCAGAGAAAAAAAGGAAGAAAAAGAAGGAGGAGGTGAGAAGATGTATGAGTTTGTGGTCAATGGGGCAGACATGTGATTGCTAGTCTGATACTTTGGAAAAAGAAAAAAAGAAGTGGATTGATAGTATTTCATGAACCAACATGAAGTATTGTCCAGACACAGACAGAAGGATGACTGAAGGGCAGATTGGGCAAGGAAGGGGCAGAGGCTGCAAAAGCCAAGGCAGGCACTGAGCCCAGAGATGGGAAAATTTGATTTGTACTAAGAGCACTGTATTGTTTGGATCTGCATCTTGGCTTATACACTGTTTAGTGGAAAGTTTCAAACCTGAGTTGCCCATCTCCAGTTTCCAGGTAAGCAAAGGGAGACAAAATCCAAACAAACAAAAATTTTAAAACAAAAGAAATAAAAAATCAACCCAGAAAAAATGGCTTGCTCAGCTGGGTTTCTTTCTGTGCCTCCACCTCACCATTCATACTCCCATCCCCTGACCCCCAGCTAATTCCTTTAATTCCAGAAATTCTCTCTATCCTTCCTCTCTCTTTTGCTGTCATATTGTAGTTGTCACAAATATTTTCCCATTACACTAGTTGGTGTGGCACAGCACTGTGGCGCAGTCATCACATAACAGTAGAAGTGACATCTCTTGGGATCATCTCGTCTTGTTTTTCCCTTGGCTGACATCTCTGTTGCACTGAAAGAAAATAAAAGATTTGAACAATGAGATCAGCGTCTTTTACACAAACAAAACCCCATCTCTTAAACAGACCTCATTTCATCCTTTCTTAAGGGTGCATGTTATCAGGCAGGACTTTGGAGGAGGGTGTCCAAGGTAGCTGACACTGTTAGTTCAGGAAACTCCTCAGGGCCCTACCAGACCACTCATTTAGTGTGGCAACTTCAGTCCTTGATATGCCAACTAACCTTGCAGCATATTGCTAGTCCTGAGCTAACTCTTGCCTAGTGATGCTCCCACCTGTGACAGGCAACTCTGCTGATGTTTGTAAAGCTCCTTGGGACCTTTGGGCAGATGGTGTCATTGGCATTAGTTTTTGGGGTTTCTAGTTGTCTTTTGATAAAAAAGGGAAAACCACACCTTTCCTTATATCCTCCTCCCCTCTGCTCCCATACTGTTTGGATTTTCTTGGGTTTTTCCACCATTGTATTTTTTTAAAAGGAAAGAATATGTCTCTTCCTGAGATCTGGGAGAGGAATTTGATATTTTCCAAGTACAGATCATGGCAGAGGGAATACAGGGGTCTGTTCACATTGCAGTCCCATTTATTCCTAATGTAAATTTTCTTTCCTTCCATAGATCTAGCAGCAAGCTCAACATGGCTCCACATGTTCCCAGAGGTGGGTATTCCTCAACCCTAGAAAGGCACTGTTGTAAGAGCACGGCTACCCTGGAGGATCCTGCAGCCCACATGCAATGGAGCTGGCCAGACAACTTAAAAAATAATTTGCAAATAATTTCTTAAGACCCCGTACAAAAAAATACTCAGTGAATATATTATTCTATACATAGACTTTGATCAGATTATGAAAACAGCATGTTATTCATTTAATATTAAGTAAAAAACCACCTTTTCAGCCACTACTGTTCAACCTTCAGTGATATACATCCTGTGCTAGGGGAAGGGATAATCTTTAGTCACAGGTACTATGTTAGATGCAGCATAAATTTTAAACCTTATTGTTTTTTTCCAGGTGTTCGATAACCACAGTCACTGCTCATGGTTAAGCATCACCTTCCCTTTATAGTGAAACAAAAGGAAAACTTTATTTTGCTCCTCATTGCTGTATAGCTCCAGAGACCACAGGACCTTGAGAAAAATAAAACTAGCTTTAATCTTAAAATTGTATAATCTTTAATTTCCCAGTTCACATAGAGCTGTTGGTAACACTCTGGTTTAAGGCCATATCTCCCTTTTGCCCTGATAAAATCTTCTCAGCAAAAATGGTTTGTTTTGGTGAAGTTGTTAAGGGTTTTATCCTGATCACCAGTAACACAGAAGAACAAAGAGGTAACAAAATTGATTAGTTTTATCAGTTCGTTCTGGTTTTTCCTCTTACAGTTTCTACTTTTATTTTAGCAGTGTGGGCTTTCTTTACCCAGTCCAGAGAAATCGAGTCCACATACACATCAAAAGATTTGACCAAATAATACAAAAGTTATGTGCAACATTAGCTTGGTGTCTGCACTTCCAGGAATGATGAGACACTGTGGAGGCATGTTGCCAGCTGTTGCAAATTGCCATCCCTGCACAGAATTTGGTGGACCAATATAAGGCAGTCTGCTCTTTAGTGCATGAGGGTTTGACTTCCTCCAACACAGGCACACACACACACAATCAGAAAATACACTTTAAAAATCTAATAATACTTACTTGAGACTTTTAAACTCCTGAGGGGTAGATAGATACAAGGCAGTAAAACAGCAGAGGGAAAGAAAAACAGTTTAAAAAAATCTAATAAAAAATCCTATAGGAAGGAAATGACACCCCCCTACACTCGCATGGTTCTCCCTTCCTCCTCCCCTTTAAAGTGGAAAAAATTAAAAAGGGAGCTAATTGTTGAGCTTGCTGTGGTGGCTTGCCTGGAAATGAACCTATGAGTTGAAGGCATATGGTGCTTATGTTGGAATTGTTTTCTAAACAGACTTTTTGCCTGTGTGTCTTTTTCACCTCTTTCAAACATCTTGTGCCAGAAGCAGTAAAAGCACTGCTGCATTAAACATAAATCAGGGCCCTGTGCCTGCAGAGGACCTCTGTTGTTGGAGGGGGGGTTATTGGACTAGGGATGAAAGGAGACCTACCACCGCATTGATCTGAGGTGATTGTGTGGAGCATATCCAGTCAGGATGCTTCTAGCTAGTTATGACAATGTGGAACATTCAAGCAATTAATGAACACATGCTTCAAGTAGAAAGGCTGAACAAGGGATTTAACTGGATGTGCATATTTCTTTGACTAAATGTATTCTAGAAGAATACACTTTTATGTGTTTGTTTGGTTAGAGTGTTTTACCTGTCCAGAATAACAAGGGCCTATATTAACAGGCAAAAAAATATATTGTCTATTTGTGAAACTATTTGTCAAATAATTTTCCATAAAAGGTGCTACTCTGCAAGTTATCACAAATTCACTATAAATTTATTGTGGAGACAAGCTGCACTATGTCATGCCTGCAAACAATTTTCAGAAGCCCAAAATTGAGAATTTGTTCCCTGTGTTGCTAATTTGCAAATTGTTTGTTAAGATTTTAACCCTTCCATACCAAAGGCATGGTTCGTCCATCTGTGATCTCTTCAGACCCCTAAATCATGAGGTGGACCTATTTGTTTCCTACTTGTAACAGAAACTGTCAGTGTAAATGAAAACTCTGCATGAAATTATGCTAGCAGTTTGTACACTTCATATGCAGTGTATGACCAATTATATATGCTGGTGGGTACATATGACCTTTACACGTACAAAGCAAAGAACAAATGTCTAGGGCTTTTATGTGGACTGTAGTTGGAAGTTAGCTTAAAGTGAAAGTTTCTGCCTTTGTAGTCTCCAGATATTTTACACAGATTTTTTGTAAGTCAGGATATTCATCTGGGTGTTCTAACTAAACTTCTATGTGTATTCAGCCTGCTAAACTCCCCCCATTACACCAATAAGTAACAATGCTTCCTTGTCAAATCACCCTGTTAATGGGTAGCTGAATTTCTACAAGGTGGCACACAGACTGAGCACTGTTTATAAAGTGCTTTGGAATTATTTCTTCTTTTGGAGAGCAGGAGAAACCCATCCATATACTACATCTCAGTGAAGGAGACTGGAGAAGGTACTGACTCTGCAGCTGCATCCTCCCCGTAACTCAGTGCTGTGGAAAACTGTTCAGGGACCTTTGTTGGGATTATCCTCAGTCCTCTGTTGAGGCATATTTCCTGATTTGAAGACAGACTTTAAGCTGCAGTACTGTCATCTTTAGCACTGTCAGTGTCCCCTTGTGCAGGAGGAATAATCCCATCCTCCTCACCACCATTGATGATAAATGTCTGCCAGGTGCATGCAGGTGTGGGTGTGCATACTCCCTCAAGTGAATAGAAAGAGGGTGCAGGAGAGGTAGCTTTCATGTGCAGCAATATGCAAGCAAGGCAACATGGCTACTCAGAAAGCAGTGCTGTAGCACAGCCAGAAAGAAAGAGGACTCTGGTGCTGGGCTCTTCAGCAGATCCTAGAACACCCATCGCTCTTGGAAGTTCATAACCCCTCTCCTTCCATAAGGAAGAAAGCCCAGGTGGAAACTCTGAGCCGAATCGTATAAAGTTTCCTTTCTTCAAAGTGCTTTTATTCTCTTGGCATAGGGACAAATTGTGCCTTGAGGGCCAGATCTGCAAGTGGATCCATATGGAGAAATCTTTATGTGTTGGGAACATCATTCAAGTCAACGGGACGCTGTGAGGGCACAAAAGCTTGCCAGGTCTGAGCTGCAATTTGAAGTGTTTTGTGTTCCTTGAAGGTAAAAGGCATACAATAAACCTAAGCAATAACTCTTTTAATAAGAAAACTATTGTGCTTGTTCCTTTAACAGTAAAATGCAGGAGAAGACCAAAACCTACATAACTTCTGTACAACAGAAAATATTTTTTTTTTTCAACAGGTGGAAGGAATTTTATCTTGTACTTTGGGCTACAGGGAAACAATAAACCAATGGATACCATATCCATATCACAGGTATCAGAAAGTACAAGTCCTAAGAGATCTAAACTAATTGTATAATAAAATGAAGGCATTCCAGGCAGTGCAAGCTATGCAGTGTCTGTTCAGGGGACGAGATGACGAATTCTTTTCACAAAAACACCCACCAAACCCTAAAAATTGTTACTGAGTAAACTTGCAAGTACATTTAGGGAGATCTGTTTATGGCATTTGATATCAATGTGGGATCATAAAGATAGCATTGTACGTATTACCTTCGTGTTTCATATGTGTTGTTGTTGGCTACAACCTGGTGAAAAAAGCATAAATCTGGGAACCAGCAACTTCTGTGGTTTTACTCTCTGTTCTATTTATTTGTTAAATCACCTTGAGTGAGTGACTAAAACTATTTGTCAGAGCTCTTATTTGTAGTTGCCTGTTTGATACATGTAAGGGGTTTGCAGGTCAGCTACATAAAGCTTGAAGGTGGAGGCTGAAGGCACTCCTCATCTTCATAGAGCTGGCATTGAGACTATCCTAGCAGTCTCCACTGCAGAGGCCAAGGTGGTTTCCTGGGCCTGTGATATAGGCAACAAAATCAGCACGCAAATTAGATCCTCTTTTGCTTTCCTACCAAATGTTGTGAGATGAATCTACTTTACATCAACTAATTTGGATATTTCTTTCATGACCACAATATAAAAAAGATTCTTGGCTTCTCTTTCATTCAGGCATCACAGGGATCTTCTATCTACTGAGAAGATAAAAAAGATTACTATTAATCCAATAAAGGTTAAGTATAATTTTGTTAGATATCTACCTCCAACAGAAGTCCAGCCTTTCCTTTGCAAGCCCACATTTCCCTGTGAAATGCCTGCTCCCATTACCTGTGTACTGCAAAACATATGCTGGTTGTTGACTTCAAATGAAAGCAGGACTGGGCCCTAGAGAATTGCCTAACATACTTTGCTACATACTGTAAGTTTATCCCTCACTGAAACGGAGAGGCACCAGATGGGTGGTAGTGGTTTGGAGGGACCGTGTACCCCACAGTCAGTTGTTTTTTTTTTCCTGTTGCCTGTTCTTGACCTTTCAAGAAGTATGTTAAAATGACTACAGTCCAAGATGGCATATTGCACATAAAATGAATGGCAGCTCCTAGCGCCACCATGAAGATCAAACCCTTTGTTTATTTAAGATTTTAAAAATACATCTGGGAGTAGAAGTCACAGAGTTATAAATGAGCTCCCCAACCACTACCAAAAAAAAATAATTATAATAAAAATAATGGTACCATATTCCCTGATAAACCTGTGCCAGAAAAGCTCTTGGGGATCAAGTTTTTGTCAGTCCCCAGCTTTTACCAATTTAAATTCTTGGCAGCATATTAAAAAAAATGTAGAAGGTATTTGGGACTGCAATCCTTCAGGTACTAAATCTAGTGTTTTCTGGCACTAGATGAATGTTACTGGAGTTAAAACCTAGCACCATAGCACCAGATCTCCATAGCTGTTCATATTTATACTTAACAGACAAATATGTCATGCTTTCAATATCCCTTTACACTGCCGATTTTTTCTCACATTTTTTTCTCTGATAAAAACAAAGGTGAGAAAGTTCCAAGCAGTCGCGGGCATCAGCCTATTTTTGTTTGCTTTTCATGTTTCTAGGACATCCCTTTTCCACCATGAAATTGTTGCTTTATATTTGGTAGCAAAAAAGGAGGAATGGCGCATTACCTGTTAGGTATATGCATGTCCTCAACACATCACAGCAATTTTTCCACTCCGCATAGGTGGAAATGGGAGCTTTCTCAGACTCTCACCCCAAATTTTCAGACCAGTGCACACTGGCTTCTGCCATTGTACAGATTAAGGCTATGCTGCAGCCAAATTAGTTAGCTATACTCCTCCTAAAGCCAGGTATCAAGTGGTGTTTGCTCTTCAGCCAAATTTTCTCCATTTTCTGCTTCCCTCATGCTATTCTCTGCCACCCCAAGACTGGGGATTTGTAGTCTAAGTTCAGGGGCAATCCCTGTGCTGAAGCGTCCCTATGCAGGAGAGAACAAGGCTTTCTATTCTCTCTGCTCTGAAGGGTCATCACTGAGAATACAGTCACACCTGAAGATGACTTTGAAGACTAAGTAGATAGTCTGACCTTGAACCATGGAAGTGAACCCTAGCATTAGAGCTGACTTAGGGCAGGTCCAAATGCTGCCTCTAAAGACTATCTTTGTTCTTTTTTTCCAAACTTAGGTCTTTAGCTTAGCACCTGCCACAGACAGTCTTTTGTACTGCCTGATCAGATTACACTATTCATTTTTTCACACTTATTTATAGAAGCCACCTTTCTAAATTGCTATTTTTTTCCCTACATTTCTGAATCTTGAAGGACTTCTAAACACAGAATTTGCTTCCAGTATAAATCCACCCTCATCAGCAAGTGAAGGATTCCCTATGCAGTCCCAATATGCAGTCACTACTTCCACCTTCTGACCTTTCCTCTTAAAATGGAACCACTACAACCAGCCAAAAAAATGGAAGTAAAATGCCTATTTGTGAAACCACCTATTTCATGTATCAATGCTGTGCTTGCAAAAACAAGCTCCACTTGTTAACAAAAAATAATAAAATCAACAGGCATGGGGAGCAGATATCTGAAGCCACTTCTACATTAAAATTAAGTCACCAAATTCTACTCTTGTTTCCATTCATGCATTCTCATCTCTTCTTCAAGCCCATGGAACTACCCAGAACATAAATGTAGCCAGCAAGTGACCCAGATAGCTTCCTTCTGTAAAAATAAAAAATCTGTCTTTATTGCTTACATTCCCAGCACTTAGTAAATGCCTTGATCTGCTGAATCCTCCAAAGGAGAGGAAAACAGAAACACAGGTTTTTGAAAGATTACACCTTTTCTCCCGAAAGGATATTTATCTCCAGAAGCGTACCTTTGGAACCACACAGGTTGTCTCCCTGGCTCTGAAGACAAGAGTTTGGTCCTTTACATTCTGTTCTGTTCCAGTCCTTTTTGCTGCCTGCCTTGGGATTTGCCCTTGCAGTATGAAAAAGAGAAAGAGGCATGTATGAATCAGGCCCAGGAGGGGAATAAGAAGGGGAGAAAGGTTGGGTAAGAGTGGATAGTTATGTATTTTCTATATGATATTCAGCTTCATATTGATTTCAACCATTTGGTGGACTAAACATGAACCTAATAATCAGATCCTGCTTAAGCCTTGTGCTTCCCCAGTAATTGATTCTCGCATATTGATTAAGGTGCTGATGCATCCCAGTATTTCTCAGTGGTAATGCAGCTGAGAATGGGCCTTCTCTCTCTGCTTTCTCAGCACTCTCTGTACTCCTGTCACCACCCTCCCTCTAATAGATAAAGCTGTCATCCTAAAGCTAGAATGTCTTGCAGGCACAAAGACAAAATTAACTGTTCAATAATTTATGGGACATGGAAAAACTTTACCCAACAACTTCAATTGATTGCTGTAAGTGTTTTGACTGCACTTGCCTGCTTTGCATAAAGTCAGCTACTGTGGAGACCCTGATTTCCGTTTACAGTAGTTTCATGGCTCTCTCCACAATACAAGATTTTGAAGAACTTTGGCTTGTTTCAAGGGATTTTCCTGTATTGCACAGACCTGACATTTTTTTCACTTCCTTATAGATTCATGAGAAAATCAAGATCTTCAGTGAAATACAGTTGGTGAACTCGATAAGCAGAGACTAAACTCAAGTGATTTAGATTGTTTTGAAGCTGTTCAGTTTTCCGACTCCAGTACTACAAAAACAGGCAATCAGTGGACTATACCATCTGTGGGCTTGATCACAGGCAGGGAAACCTTTTACCATTTCAGATCAGTTCAAGCTAATAATTATTGAAATATCTTGTCATTTCAGAACCCCTGAAGTGAGTTGGTGGACACAGTCCAGCTCCTGGAGATATGAGTTCATATCACAAAAGCAGACCACAACAGATTTAGCAAGAAGGTCTACGCAGCAAATTATGTATCTTCTCAGAACAGTAAATGTTGTCATTTTGCTGGTGAAGCTGACAGTGTATCATGCATTAATCAGTGGCAACAAGAACTTCATTCTCCAGAGATTCCAGTTTGGCACCTTTCATTATTGCCAGAGTTTAAAAACAAAATGCTCTTCCCCATCTGGATACCTGTTTGTAAAATGATTTTTAATTTTAATTTTTATTTTTATTGTTTTAGTGGACATCTCTTATTACACTTTCTTTTTGTTAGTGAATTTGGAGCTCATGAAACATGATGCATGTATCAGTTGGTAAAAGCCAGGCACAACAGAAAAAGATGGACATCCTTCTGAGGTATTTTTTCTAATATATTTCCATTCTGCCCTACAATATGTCTTTCTGTATTTACAATGATATGTGATGTTTCCATGTTTGCATTATCGGTTCACCACTAGCAAAATATGTTTATTTTTGAGCAAAAAGGTTAAGAAATCCTCTATGAAACATGATAACCAATCCAAAGGATTCCAGTCCTTGAGAAACAAAGCTGAGTCTGCCATCTTCTAAAGGTGGCAGAGACTATGTGGTGCCAGAGAGTGATGAGCAAGTACTTAACCCCATCAGCTCAATTTTGGGCTGTCATAGCATGATCAAATTTTCCTGTTTCAAGCCCAGGTAATTCAAACATTCTTAATTAACCAAGGAGTGATGGCAATGATCTCCCTATTTATTGGAAGTGCAGATTTCCAGTGAAACTTTAAGATCAGCTAGGTTGTGCCAAACTTGCCACAATGATTGTAAAAAGAGTTGTGTCTGTAGCATTAATTTGTGCTGGTAAGATCATGTTAGCATATCAAAGCCTGACACTTCTAATTGATATTGGATCTCAAGCAGTAGTAAAACATCTTTAAGATGTTGCAAGTTCTTGACTTGCTGCTCTTACAAAGGACCAGCTGGCCACAACCTGCAGTGAAGTGACATCTCAGAAGATCTAAGATTTAGGATGCTATAGGAAAAGAAAAATCCATTTTTAGATTGTTTCATTGGTCAGTATCCAAAGAATTAACATATGGTTATCTAGGGCCACATCTCAAAGAAAAGTGTACATAGTACATGCAATGTGAAGAGAAAATCATAACAGAATGAGACAAATAATGAAACTGTATCCAGTTGTGTTTATTTGCTTTTCTCGTTTCAAGGTGTTAATCCTGTGTTACTGAGAACATTCCCAGAATATTTCCCAGATGGAGACTCAAATGCACCAGCATTTCCTGCCTCTATGTACTATATTTCCATTTGTTCTCCTTCGAGAAGCTCTTTCTAAACAGTCCCTCCAAGTGGGAGGATGTGTTGATTTACAGTTTATTGTAGTGCTTGGTAGTTTAGCACCAGCCGTCAGAATTTTCAGTAGTCTCTGCTGTTTGCTGTGGAGCCTGTTCAAAGTCCAGGCCTCTGGAAGGATCCCCAGGAGGACTACAGCTGGGCCTGTTTGGATATCAAAGTCCAAATTAAAAATTTATGCCAGTGTTTGAAAAATATCTGACCAAAATCTTGGTATGGATTAAATCTCCCTTGCCATGCCAGCTTATCCAACTGGGGCTAGAGGATTTAATTTTAAAGTGAAGAAAGGACCAAATAGCTGCATAAGCTGATTCAGGTCAGACGTTTGTTAGCTAAATTATCACTGGTAATGAAACCTTCTAGACCCCACAGGGAGGCTAAAAGAGCTCTGGCTTTTTTCTTGCTCTCTTGCTCTTTCTTTTCCTTCTTTCCTTCTTTCCTTCCTTCCTTCCTTCTTTCCTTCCTTCCTTCCTTCCTTTCTTCCTTCCTTCCTTCCTTCCTTCCTTCCTTCCTTCCTTCCTTCCTTCCTTCCCACCCACCTACCTTCCTTCTTTTTGTTCTTCTGTTCTTCATTCTTTCTCTTTTCCTTTCATACTTTTCTTCCTCCATCTATCTTCACTCCCTGCCACCTCCCTCCTTCCCTCCACCCCTCCTTCCCTCCCTCTTTCTGTCCTTCTCCCCCTCCCATCTTTCTTTTTATTTCTTAGTCCTTCTTTCCTTTCCCTCCTTCCTTTCTT
>VYZX01009745.1:74010-89622 GCA_013401335.1 Brachypteracias leptosomus | reverse complement strand
GATGTGTGCCTCATATCTATAGATATATACATACATGCACCTCACCAACAACATATGTCATAGAACAAGAATCCCTTTATTAATAATTCTCATTCAGGACTGCTTCAGAAAGATTTAGTCACATGTTCCTCTTTAAGACATGTAACTGCTTTTCTGGATTGGGCAAGAAGGGTTAAAATCAGNTTTCTGACACTTGCCTTGAAAATTGTTTAGGGTAGGGAGGTGATCTCATTATTTTTTTTTAATGTAGTGAGAACTCAGTATTTCAGTGAGATTTTGAGGTGAGGTAGCAAGTAAATGCTGATGACTACAGTATTATGATTACTCAAATCATAAACATTCTTGGTGGTGTTCCAGGTATAACAAATACAATGCAAAGGGTCAAGTTAATAATTATATTGAAAACAAAAGCCCTGGTTTGGTTTATAAAGAGTCAACTCAAAAGCTTGTTAGGCTACTTTAGACTGAAGAGTCATTTGTTATTCTAGGGGAAATCAGATATGAAGTTGTAATTACTGATGATTTCATTTCAACCTGCTATAGTTTCATGTGGCTAAGCAACCCTTCTTTTCCTAATGGATTAAATAGAGGGTAGGTCATGTATTCAGACCAAACTAAAGTAAATGAGATACAGGGAGCAAAGTGTGTGTTCACTTTGAGAGGACTGGCAGTTCAGGCAAATTTTCAGTGACACTTCTATACCTATGATGGCTTAGAGGACCTCACGCTATTCACTAGAAGCCTTAGAAACTCCACCACAATGCTTCAGCACAGAAGATAATGTTTTTGCTGATGCTATTACTTAAGCACCTGCTGATGGCTCCAAATCCCAACTGATGTGCTGCCACAGCAGGGGGCTCCTGCTCCAAAGGGTTCTATCTCATAAAATTGTAATACATAGTCAGACCGTAAGAGTGCAAGAAAGCAGTGAAATTTTACAATGTCAGAGTCAGAAGATACTTAGCAGTGTCAAGTAGGCAGTGTCAAGTATTTCCAGGCATGACTTTGCACTTTGAAGAATAAGGAAGTAGCTTTGATGATCACAGGAAACTCTTTCTAAAAGGAATGGCAGTCATGGAGAAGGCATGAAAACGCTTATCTATCTGAAAAAGTAGTGAGGAATAGTCTTGGAGCACCTGGAAAGTGAAGACAGTTTACTTGATGCAATAGAGAGAAAGGTTACAAAGACCAGCTTTGTTGGAGGAACATGAACATGCAAGATTTGCACAAAAGAAGGTATCTTGTCATCCTTGAGAACTGAGATTTTCATAGGCTTTGGGAAAAGGAGAGGATGCTGTAGTGGAAAAACAGGGGTTGTTCCAGCAATGGTACAGGGTTCATGGCTAGCCCTACCTAAGGCTAGCCATGTGCTCATCCTGTATGTTTGTGTGAGCACCAGTATACTTCCAAAAACCAGTCCTGTCACAATGCAGCTACAACACAAGACTCACTTCCTTATTTTCTATGTTGTGCTGCTGTTGTTTTTCCACAGTCTCCTCTTTCTTTCTTTTTTTTTCTTTCTTCTTCCTCCAGAAAGGGGCTTTGTCTTCAACTCTTTGCAGTGGCAAACTCCAAGGGACTGAGCTGCAAACCCTGAGGGGCATGAAGACTTCTCTTCTTCCCTTCCTCCTGGGTCTGCTCTGTTTTCCCCATTGTGAAATCATGGCTTAGGCCTGAGCCTCCAGCAGAGACATCCACTGCAATGCAAACAGTACAAGACTAATTACTTTAGTCATTACCAACAGGGACTTGGAGTCCTCGATGGGATTAGGTGTGTACAAGATTCAGCTGGAAAGTTATTTTAATTGTTCTTTCTTCCACCATGCTGCACTTGCAGTATTGTCAGAAACCATATGTCAAACAAGCCTGGAGGGAATTTTTGTATCCGAGTTCTCATCCCTTTAAGACTGGGATTTAAAATAGGAACTTACGTACAGGCTTAACTATTGCAATCCTACAGACCACTGTTGTAAATGAAAATTGTTATGTAGATATAGATGATGGATAGATAAAAATGCTTCTGAATAGCTGCTAGACTTCTACTTTTTACCATGACCATGACAGACTCTTGCAAGTGATTGTATTGATTTACATTGCATACAAATTGCCCAGGACTTTGGCAGTACATACTTACTTGAATTGTTTGCTATTAGTTGGAGAATCAATGCTTGAAATGGACAAGCCTGCATGTAGAACAGCATTTTAAACCATTTAGCAGCAAAACCAAAATTATATTAAAAGCAGGAAGAGGAAAAAAATAGGAAATAGTGATTAATATAAAGGCAAATCTTAAATAGAAAGCTTTATTAGCTTTGAACCTATGTTATGAAGGTAATTTTCCTGAGCATGGAAATTAATTTGGTTTTACTTTTGCAAATAGAAACTTAAGGTGGATTTCAGACTTTAAGCAAAGTTATCTTGACAGAATAATTATATAAAAAGGTGGGGAGGAGAGAAGAAAATGGATAGATTTTACCTTGCAGTCGTCTAAATGACAAAGTGATCATTACAAGGTATAATCTATTTACTAATGATCTTCTCCTTTGTTATTAATAGGTTCATGATTTCAGGACAGAAATAATTTTAGATATCTCTGAACATAAATAACATTTTCCCTTGAAAGTTTAAAGAATAAAAGCACATCTGCATAGTTGCATTTCAAGTATATGAGATATTATCCAGTAATTTAATTGTGGTGAGCTTTTAACAATCACCTAAATAAATTCATACCATGATTCCATTTAATTTGCATTCTGCCTGATTCATCTAAGAGTGGACTTTGCCACTCATTACTGCACGGGCTAGAGATGCCCAAGCATCAGACTAAACTGGTCTGGCTAATGGAAAGCAGTCTAGCCAGGCTGATTAATGTAAGTGAAAAGCATTACACAGAGAACTGCTACCATAAGTTCTTTGCTTACAGTCCTTCATTCAGGATTGCTTTGATATCTGTACATACTCTTTATCCTAAAAGACAATGGCTTGGCATCACTTAGCTCACTCTTCCCATGCCTTTGAAATATTTTAATAATACATTTGCCGTGACAGTCTCTGCTCCTTTCTCATCTGAAGGAACAGTTTGATTATGTTGTGATAGTTTTGTTTGTAAGTGTGAGGGAGCCTGTGTGTTTGCCTGGAGGTGCTGCAAGGAAGAGAGGTAAAAGTTGGTCTAATGCTGTTTTGACTATAGCAAATGTAGAAAAAGAAAGATGCAAAGTGACACAAATTTAACAATGTCAGGTAAGTACTGGGAAAGCAAAATGCAGAATTGCAAGCCAGTTCTGTGATCCATATGTAACTCATTTAAGTTTAATAGATAAACCATATCTTTGGAGTAATTAATTTCTACCCTTATACACAGTGTTCCATATATATGTCTATGCACAAAACTTCTAAGTTAGTGTGCATATTATTTACATTTCTAAAACCACAATAGAATATTCATAAAATGCTTAGTGAAAGTGAGGAGCAAGAAGATGTCAAAACCAAACTGAAAACCTTGGAAATATGATGGAAATTATTTTTCTATAATAGTTTACAATTGCTGAGCAACCTTGAGATTTCAAGTAGAAAATCAATTTCCAGCTCTTGTGGATGGATGCATAAAATTCTACTGACCACACCAAAAAGATCTGCATAATAAAATATATCTTAACTTTAAAGCCTATAAATTCCATTCATAAAAAAAATACATACCTTTACCCCATGATTTAAACCTTGACCTTATGATTTGGAGGTAGGCCATAGTCTGAGCACCTGTTAGAGAATAATATAAAAGGTAAACATACTATAACATGTTACCAGATTACATATATATCTGTAGTCTTGCATGCAGGAAATCAAGCAAGCAGAAAATGACCAAGATTTTCAAGAAATGAATGAAAGTCTCATTTTTTCTTGAAATTTCTCCTTAAGAACTTGATTCATTAAAGTCCTTTATTCAGTCGAGGGATGGAGATCTATTCCTGGAACTAGACTGACCTTCTAAGGTTTTATCTTCTGGTGCAGCAGTTCTTGAGAGAATATGAAGGCAGAAGCTATAATTCCCTTTCTAAATGACATGTGGAAAACAATCTTTTTCTGTTACTGTGCTGACAGAACTGAGCTACGTGCAATCCAATTCACTCACAGCTATGCTACATGACTTTCTCTTGAATAAGGGAAAATACTTCCTACAGTAAGTTTTAAATAGGCTTCTCATTATTTTTCCAGGGTTTAATGTGCATTTCTTGTACAGTACAATTTTGAGGTTTTTACCTCTGCTATTATTTATACTTATCAATCAAAACACAGCCTTCAACTAAGAAAATTTTCTCAAGCTTTTGAAATTCAGGTTCAAAGTAGCTCCATGGATTGTGGTATTCATAATCTTCTGGCAATGAAGGTGTAGCAAGAAACTGCTACAGACAGTTGCATCATATGAACACAGTCTGTATTATTGTATTACTTTAGCAGAGTATCCAAGACATCTCATGACTAAGTCATGCATCTCTTCGTACTGTTGAAACAGCCAACTCTCATACAATAAGTTTTAGTGGTGCTTTACCACTTTCCCTTTCTTGAGGGACTCTACCTCCTAAAAAATGCACTAATCTTTCCATGTGATTGATATTCTTGGGAGGGCATTCTGTGATTTTAAAACATTCTTTCACCAGCTGCAGCTTTTTGCCAATCCATTTTTAGAAAAACATCACTTGAGTCATGGAAGTTCTAGACAATATGAAGTCAAAGTCAATTAAAAATGTTATTTAAAAAAGCAAGGGCTGTGTAAGAGAGGATCTCTAGCCACATGTTTGCCTCTTACCTCTATATNTGTGTAACCTCATCTAGGTGTTCCTGCTCCGGCAGGGGGATTGGACTAGATGATCTTTTGAGGTCCCTTCCAATCCCTGACATTCTGTGATTCTGTGATATTCAGTACCCATAGCAAGATCTTACTTTGGCTAGAAAGAATTCAACTGCAATGTGTTGAAGGAAGTACCAGGTGCCATATGCACTTGTTCTGTCTTTTTACTTCCTTCTCACTTCATTTTGTATGTTTAACACCCACCTCAGGATTTTCCTCCATAGCCTTTTCATATCTGCTGTAATTATTTTTTCCTCTTCAATTCCTGCTATGCAAAGAAATCCTATTTCTAAGACAACCAGTGATGATTAGAATAATTATTAGCTTCTCTTTTACCTTCTTCTTCTCATATTTTTACATTTACTCTCATTACCTGAAACTCCTCTATAATGTGTGAAATCATATATAGTATGATTTTATAAATGCGTTTCCTTAATTAATTGCTCAATTTTCATAGCCATACTATAAGTCACTGGCCCATTGATATATATGATGATATGTTAAATATACTGTAATTAATTACTAATTACTTGGATATCAACAGGTGTCATTCAGCCAACATACATCTGACAGACACGTGTTTATGCTGCATAATACTGAGTTACAACTGTTGTTTCTATAAAATCCCATTGTGCAATTATCAAAGCCAATAATTGCACTGATTTCATGGGGGATATAATGAAATTTTGCATGAAATCTCAGATATGTGGATAAGTTCATTTTTTCTCAAGTGGTAGTGGTCTAAGATACAGCTGGATGATGTGGTGAATCCTGTAACATACTTTACAATATCAGTAATATACTTTGCAATACCAGTGCTGTTACTTCCAGCCACTGCTCCTACTTAAATAGGTACATTATGTGAGTTAAGGAGGATTTACTCAATGCCTGGACAGATTAAAGATTAAAAATTCCATCTGTTTGTGCAAGAAATCTGTTACCTGTTCTTCTGTGTCTTTTATCACATTTCTTAGCTGTTTGCAAAAGAGAAAGTCAGAAGCAGGATTTCAGCTGATTTAAATTTAGGGTAGCTGCTTTGACTTTATCAGAGTTGCATGGGCTTAACAGGAGCTGGGAACCCCCCTTAATTAACATGTAATTTTACCCACTATCTAGGAAAAGTGATTCAAATTAAGCTGGAATTGTAAAGCTTTCAGGAGCCCAATGTGATGCAAATTGAAATTTTACAGTGCCTGTAGTTCTCTTAGTTTCTGTAAATGACAGTTGAGACAGCTTCCTTCCCAAAATGAAGTGGCACTGAAAAGTGGGATGTTGGAATAAGTACATGGCAAAAGGTAAAACAGAACACTACAGGGGAGGAGGGGGGAGAAGGGAACGACGCACACACGACACACGCAGGGGGAATCAGCATCAAGACTGACAAACTGTTCCCTCATTTTCACATGGAAAGTAAATAGAAAGTTATAAAGACATTGCACACAGATGCCTGAAAACTCTCTGGCTCATGCAGCAGAATTAGACACACATGAATACTTAAATCAACAGATTTTTAATGCATGGCTAAAACAAACTCATAATGACCGTACTAGATCAGCTATGCTGCAGCTGTCTCTGTCTATCAAAGTTTCCTTTTCCTGACCTAAGGGAATGGTAGCTCATTTTAAAGTGTAAAATTCAAGAAAAAAAGAGAATTCTTTAAAATATTGGGAATTTTAAAACCCCCAAACAGTTGTGTTTTGGTTACAAAGTAGAATACAATGTCAGGTAATACACAGATGATCTGTTTATAGAAGGCCATCTAATTGTCTCCACTTGCATTGTGTGGGAGGGAACAGAAGGACCTAAATCTTGTAAAGTACCTTATGCCTAGCTGCTGCCTCTTCCTAAGAGCAGACACAAAATGGGAGAGGGGAGGATGATGGAAAGTGTAACCATTTCAAGACAAAGCAATTCCTGATGTTTACATGATACGTTATTGCTTAGAAAGAGTATTGGACTGTGGAAGGGATTTGGGTACAAAGAACTGTGGCTTTGCACAAGCGAGCAATGCTTTCATATCTGAGAACAGAAGAAAGCAGGGTGGAGACGTGTGGGATCTTCCTTCTCTTATTGTGCAGATTTACAAGTTATGCTCCTTTCCCTTCTTAGGGAGTTTCTGCCTTCTTCCACTTTGCATCCTGCTTCAGTAGTTCCTAGGGTTGGATAAGACAGTTCTAGCTCATTTCTGCCTATCCAGATTGCACTATATCCTGGCTTGTGGCCTAGTTGCTTCAGAGAGATGATGCCTTGGGTATGTAGGGCTCTCAGTTACTCTGTGTCTTTTCTGACGATATTTCTATGAAAGAGCACTATGCTGCAGTGTTTTAATGGTTCTTTCTGCCAATATGTAATATTCATTACCTTCTATGCAGAACGGAAGTAAATAAAATAGAATGTGAAATCTCTTAGGCTTAGACGTCAATGACATTTTCTGAGAACAATTGCCTGGTCCATGAATAATCATATCTTGTCTGACCTGGTAACACCATTTAGTTATATCCTATTTGTCTAATGAAGCTCATGGAGGCATAAGGGGAAATAGAAGCTCCTGAACAAGAAAATCAAGGCCAGATGACTCTAAACAGTGCTCTTTACAAGTATGAACACTTCTCATTTTGCCTATCTTAAACCAGTGTAAATGATGCAGAACAGTAGTGGAGATCCAGTATTTATAATCCAAAGTGTGAGTCTTTTGGCACAGTGAAAACATGTCAGTCAAGAACAAAGTTAGGTGTACTAAAAGAACTCAAGGGAAAAATGCTGAATACATTTTGAGATTGCTTTGAAGGTAGGAGTTGTCTTTGAATGTGGAAAAGTATAAGCTAGTAAATTCATAGAAATTTGTCTGCTTCATAATGCTTTTCAGTAGTGACTTTGCCTCCCTACTTATACAGCAGAGTTTTGTACAATTTTGACACAGATTAGAGTTATGCACATATAACACTGCTCTTTCTTCTTCAGATCTCATTCTCTGATATGTAAACATGGTCTCATTTTGTGCTGATATTTTGCTATAGTAAATAGAATTGCTTACCTGCTTCATACTGTAACAACCAATTGCTTGACAGACATCCTCATTTCAATAACTTTTATTGTCAAATTGCAATAAGGGGAAAGTGCTCTTAAAAGTATGTTTGGTACTAGGAGATCTTGGGCTAGGAGAAAATTATGATAGTGATGATGGTAATAATAGGTTATGGAGATGAATATTTACAAAATAGTGACATGCCAATAGTGAGCAAGCTAGTAAGAAAAGGAGACTGTAAGATATTAACAGATAAGCAAATTAAACCCAAATATTTTTTAAAAAGTATTTTTAACAACGTCAAGATTTAGAGCTGGGTTGGCCACAAGACAGATGACAGTGCCCTCTATTAACCTCTCTTCCGCAAAAGGGATTAAAGGAGAGAGACTTATGGATTGGAAAAGATAACTAAACCAGCTTTAATTAAAATAATAATGATAATAATATGATATATATACAAAACCAGCATCAAACCCAACCCCTCTGATGGCAATTATGTCCCCATCACCACTGATGCTGTGGAGCAGGCACTGAGGGAGTGCCAGACTGGACTTAGTGAAAGTTCAGTTAAAACGGAACTAATTCTTTTCAGTGATATTACTTTTAAGCTAAGTCTTTTCTAACTCAAACCAGGACAGTTTGTATGCTTTTTCCAAGGGAAAGGAAATTAGTCTACTAATTGTAGACAGAGCACTGGAACAGGCTGCCCAGGGAGGTTGTGGAGTCTACTTCTCTGAAGACGTTTAAAGACCACCTGGATGTGTTCCTGTGCAACTTGGTTTAGATGATCCTGCTCCGGTGGGGGGATTGGACTAGACGATCTTTCGAGGTCCCTTCCAATCCCTAACATTCTGTGATTCTGTGATTCTGTGATTGTAAAGTAGATTCTTGAGTTAATTATCCTTATTAGTTAATACAGATGTAACTGGACATGTCATTGAAGATGAGCTGCCTGGTTTCTAGATCACACTCTGTAGATAGTGATACCATGTGCAGTGTAAGTAGTGTTCAAGAACAAAATAGTAACAAGGATATTTGAATGTCTCTTCTTGAAAGCTGCAAACACTGTTCGTCAGTGTAGAAAAGCTTTGCTATTGTGTTTGAAAAACGCACTTATACAGAAGAGAACCTCGTTTTCCCATATTTGAGTACACCTTTCAAGAACATAGAGGACTTTTATCAGCAGCTTTTTATGGAAGTGGCCATAACCACCTCTCATCTTCCTGTTATTTATTGAGCAAGTATCAGCCTCCATCTCCCTTGGATGCTCTACCTGGTTGATTGACATACCTGCTTTGATTCAGAGCCATTGTTCTCAGCAACTCTACAGCTGTGAAGTTTCACACTCCTTTCTTTTTTTTTTTTTTTTTGATGTGAAGAAAACCTTAGGTGCCCCAAATCTAATATCTTCACATTTTTATGACTATATGAGTTAGTCTAACAAAAGATATTACCTCTCCAGACCTTGTTTGGCTTTAGATAACAAATAACATTCTAGATTCTTTCTCTGACACTTTTGTCAGATGTCTCCAGACATTTTACACTTCTAATACTCTGTCTGTCTTTTCTTTATGCTTATATAAACTCCAATGACTGGGACATTAGGAAAGAATTAATCACAGCTGCCTTTTCCTTAGAGGGAAGTTTTCTTAGCAACCTACACTAGGTGTTTTTCTGGGTGTCAGGTATGGGTTTGAATATCTCACATGCTACAATCTTTTTTCTCTCTGAAGGCAGTGATTACCAGGTGTTTTACCGACAAACACCATGACAGAGAATGGTGATATGCCAAAATCAATCAAAGCCAAAGACAGACTGCCTTCTGATTCCCTGACCATGACACCAGGTCTTGAACTATCTTTCCTTTCTAATATAGTCAGGTCAAGATTTGCTGAGTACCAAATTTCAGTTGGTTCCAGTTGAACAGTCTCATTCCAAGAGTTGTAACCGTTTCAGATAAGTCATTCATCATACGACTACATTGGAAATGTTTGAAATGAGCTAAGGAACAACTGCTGCAGAGAATTGTGTTATATTAGAAGTGCCATATCAAATGAAACTGCAAGTGTTGACCAAAATATAGATAAGGCTTGAAACAGCCTTTACTCATTTTATGAGATCGATGATAGCAGGGCTGAACTTCTCAGATTTCAAGGCCACTGGGAGCCACAATGGCCATCCAGCCTTAACCACTCACAAAGATATGCTGCAGAATTTGTACAGTTGAAGGAAAATTTTTCTCAGTGCACTACTTTTCCGCCACTCCCTTTATTTTCCCTTAGAATCTGACATTGCACTGAGTGACCTCCCAGGTCTCCTTGAAGGTTGAAGCTGCTCGTTGCAGACATAGAGCTCCTGCATTTGATAGGCTGATGGAGTTAAAACTTTGCATCCTGAAGTAGTGCAGAGGTAGAGAGAGTTCGCTTTTATAAGCAAGTCATGTCATCCTTACAAAATTACAAAATCAGACTCCTTGTTCTTTGGTCTCTACCCCCACTTCTGAATGGACAATCGACCAGTTAGTCTTTGCCTACAGCCCTTCTACAAGAGTGTTGATGTGAGGCACAGGAGCTATGAGCTTGAGTTGTGGTAGTAAATTACTTGCTGCTGCTACCTGTGTGGCTAGTAGGTTCTTAGGGAAAGCTGAGCTGATGTGAAGGGATATGTGAATTCAGGGAGAGTTTTCAGGCTGTAATTCTCTCTCATAGCCTCTGAAAGAAAGAAAGAAAATAGTTTCTCTCTTTTCTTACTAGTACACATAAAGTTGGCATTGGCATCTTCTTTGGTGTCTGCCTTTCCCCATTGGCTGTGTATGAAATTCCAGTGTTTCCCCTGGAGTTTTGTGTCCTGTGAACCTGCTTTGGCAGGGGGGTTGGACTAGATGATCTCCAGAGGTCTCTTCCAACACAAGGATGTTGGGTCTTTTAAAGTGTATGAACAGCTAGAAAAAAAATAGCCAGTTTACTCCTGTGAAAATCCTTAGTCTTTACTAGTAACATTACTAGTCTGGAAAAAAACAGTTTCATTGTGAACAGCTAATATTTCTTTTTTTGTTGTGTAAGAAACTGATGATGATTCAATATGCTGTACTACATCTCTTTTCAATCTTCTCTGTGTATACTGTATTTTCAGTCTAAATTAGAAGGTTGTGTTTTCCATTGCAGAACTTAAGATTTTGTAGATTTCATCATTCCACCTCTAATTACCCACATTTTTTTAATACATTGTCAAAAAGATGAAGCAAAAAGGCATGACATTATTCTATTCCCTTAGAGTATTTTGTCATGCTGACATGAGTCTCTTGTGTGGTTTTTTTTAGTCACCAAACAGCTGATATTGAAAGGGCTTTTTTGCAGGACACCTGTACTATCATCTGTATTGACTGAAACATCCCTAAGGGGTTGCTAGGTAGTTCAGCCTCGCCTGAACAGTATCACAGTGATTCTGTGGTGTCTGTGAATAGCCGAACTGTAGTTTTTATCAAAAATGACTGAGTCATTTGCACTCAATTTGTATGATATTAGCCAACCTTCATTTTTTTCCCTCAAAACATCTCTGGACATCTTACATCACTGTATTCATTTTTCACTTTAATGTACCTAACTCAAAATATATCAGGACCAGAGATCTGAAACTAGTTCATCTTGGTTATTTAGGTTGCACCATTTAATTTCACAGACCAAAAGGAAATGATATAAAGCTGTATTTGTTCTCTGATTGGATAAGTATGTGAGCACTTATCAAATAAACAGTTACAGGAGCAAATTTAGATGCATGAAATTGAAATTTGTTTTGCTATGAACACAAACTGCGTACAGAAATTAACTCCAGGTGGGTGAAGAAAAGTGTAGCTGGAGGAGATTCACCTACCAATATGAGTCTGCATCCTACTGGCATTTTATACAATATCCTCTTAGCTTGATTGTCTGTTCTTTGGTTTCATTTCCCCACCCCATCTGAAGTCTTCCATTCTGCATCTTAAACTCATTAATCCATATGCTTCACTCATTTACTAATGACTAGAGATGTGCAAACCCCACTTTTTTTCTGGTTTAGCTGTAGAACAAAAATCTAAGCAGAGTAACATAAACAAATGTGGGTGAGGAGAAACAGTTTACACTGAACCCAATACTAGTTTCCTCTGTTGTTGCAAAGAAGGAAACCGAAAAATTAAGTTTTGCTTAAATCATTCCAAGTGAAATGAAACAAGATGATCAATGAGACTTACTTGAGACACCCGCAGGAAAAAAAAAACAAACCAACAAAACAAAACAAAAAACCCCAACATCATTAAAAAAACCCAAACCCAAACAGATCTGGAAGTGACATTTTCACAAGACTAAGATGCTGATGGCGACATCCTCTGTTTGTAAGATAAGCTGCTGGAGTGCAGAGCGGCTAGTGTATTGAGGTGCTGAGGTATCTCTGCTCATCTCAACATGAAGAGTCTGATCAGGACCCTGTTCCTTATTTAGAGGCTGCGGGACCTTTGGACTTAACAGGGTTGCTTCTTTATAAATATTTATATTTCAGTAGGCTGGAGATGAAGAGTGAAAGCCTCATATGACAATGAGTAATATGGTGAGAACAGACACTATATCATGATTCTGAATATATGTAATGTCAGATTATATCAGTTGTTATTACTGTGATAGCCAGTGTATTATTTTTTGCATCAAGCCTGTATAACATGTACAGGAAGAAATGCTGAGGTAAAGGAGCCTGAGCTAAGAGCTCCAGTCTTCAGTAACTTCAGCTATGGCCTTCTGACCCTCACTGATCTGACAGCCAGGCAGGACCAAACACAGTGCTGCAAAAAGCAGGGATAGAGAGGGCAGAAGGAACTGTGGGATGCTTGGATTATTTTAACTCAAAGTCACACAGCTTGTTTTAAACAATTGACACACATTGAAGGTAGCTACCTGAGGCATCACAAAGAAGGGTAAGTGGATAGTTGTCGTGTTGTTTTTTGGTTTTAGTTGTTGATTTTCTTTTTGGTTGGTTGGGTTTGTTTTGGTTTTTCTGTTATACAAAATGTCAGGGTATTCCTGATACTTTCTTAATATCATTGCACCACACAAAAAGTCTAAATCTACTCTATTAAGGAAAACACAAGAGTGGATTATTTAACAATAGAATTTTAAAAAAATTATCAGTCAGGTGACCTATTGATATGCATTACACGACACTGAACACAACTTAGACTATGTGTGTATTCCATTGTGACAAACAACATTCTCTTTGTTAAAAACCACTGAAGCATATGAAAAAAAGCAAAACTGGGAAGTGTTTGAAAATAGCAGTAAAGATTAGGAAGTAGTGCACTGAGATAATGGGAACCATTTAAAAATTGAGTGCAGTGTACTTTGGAAGAGAACAGTCCCAGACTTTAAAATCCTGGGTCCTAATGAAGGGCTTTAGTGTCACTATGACTTAGTGGATGGCCTTCTGCCTCTGGGACAGAAGGTTTTTGGCTCAGATCCATTTAGTGCATTACTGGGGAAGTTTTTCACATCCAGGGGTCATGTTTCAGGTGAGATCTGAAACGGAGGTGGCCACAAAATATTTCAATATCTTCCGGTCTCTCTTTCCTGTTCTGCTTTCAGATACAGTTCTGTGTTGTCCTCTGTTGCTCCTTGCACTACCAAAGTGCACTCAGAAGCAGAGGTTATTTCTGGAGACAAATAAAAGTCCCTCTTTCTCTTGGATGTTCCGTGCCTTTGCAGAGGCGTAGTTCACAAAAAGTGCTCTGTTCTACTTATTTTTGTTCTTCTGTATACTGTGATCATTAGTATGTCAAGTACTTCAGCTTCCTTTCCGCAGTGGGAAATTCTCCAGAATAACCCTACCCTAACATTCATTCCCCCTTATTTTCCATGAACATCTGTACATCACAGTGGCTGTGCAGATTAGGGGGCATGGGTAAATCTAGGAATATAAAAATGATTAAGGTCCTTTTGTATCAGTCCTTCAATATTTTTACTGTATTCTACCTCTATAATTCTGAGCATATTCTCATCTGTGTGCTTCGCTGCAGCAATGAGATCAGTTACGATAGCAAGCAGTATCTAAGCTGAGAGTGGGAAAGGTATGTAGATCTTCTGTAGGTGGAGACTTCCAGTGAAGGTTTTCTAATGGTTGGGTGAATTTCTCAATTTCATTCTAGAAATAAGATTTCTTTTCATTCAGAGATGGAGCAGAGTGTGTCTGAGGATGCCCTCATCAATTGTGCCAGGGCATGACCTAGAGCAGTTAGAGCCTGCCTGGCATGTCATAGAAGGAGCCCGGATTGCAGGGACAAAAGGGCAGGGGCTGGAAAAGAGCCCAGGGTTTGGTCTGTGGGATCATGGCTGGAAGTCCAGTTCTAGCAGCAGCACCCCAGAAAAAAGACAGAATCTTTACAAAAGGGCAATTATAGTTGTGTGGAGTCCTTCCACGCAATTATCCAACAGAGAAACCATTGAAATCTGTGCCAGCAGTTAACCTGCTGGGACTCACAGCAGGGGAGAGTGTGCTTTACAGGCAGACACAGCAGCAAGCAGCCAGGAAGGGCTCAGCACAGAGGGACAGCTGGATGACTTTGCAAAAACACATGTCACAGTTTGGAAACAAGAAATGGGTGTATATGCACAACTACTGCCAGGAAAGAAAGTTAGGAAAATGAGAAGAATTGGATTAAATCTCTGTTGCTGTTTCATTGGTGGGATGGGCAGGAAAAGTGCAAGGATAGGAAATTGGTGGAAAAGAGATAGGAACAGAAGCCATATGGCCTAGAGCCTCAGCTTCGGATTAGATTTAGGAAAGCCAAATTCTGCTTTTGGGCTTTCTGCTGACCTACTACTTGGCTTTTGGATTCATTATGTCTTGGTGCCTCTGTTTCTTCACCTCCATTGCCTGCCTTGTCTGTATCAAAACCAGCAGCAGTCCTTAAGAGCTGTTTATCTGTACACAGCCAAAGACAGCAAAAACTCTGTCATGACTGTGGCTTGCAGACAATGTATTAATATACACTTGCCTAATAACAACAATGAAAAAGTAGAAACATTTTCAAAAAGGTTTCTCCTACATTTTGTAGGAAAATTCTCAAATGACAGTAGCATGACATAGGCTCAGGTCTGACTACCATTGTGCCATACATGGAGACTCTCTCAAGTTTGGCAGATAAGATGAAGCTCTGTGTGATTTCACTTCCTCTCCTGTCCTGATAGGTAGGTTTCATCTCACCTGAATACAAGTAATGCAGTTGCATGACTAGAGGTATCTGGGTCAGTTTGGAGTTGTTGATGAAATTCTCCATAAATGTGTTATGTTTGAGCCACGAGTTACAAAAGAGTCACTCCTCTCTGAAATGTCTGTAAGAGGCTCAAGGGGATGTAACACAGCGCCTAAAATGACACTACACACGTCTATACTTAGGCAACTGTAGTTGTGCACAGGGGATCTGTATCTGAAGTAATCATTTTGCTCTCCTTTAATAGTGAAGGTCTAATCAAAGAAACTTTATTGACTATCTCAGCAGACAATGAATCACATCTAAACTCCACCGACTGTGTTAAATGGTCATCTGTTCATGGTAAAAGGTCTGTGATGATTTGTTTAGATGTGCACACCTGCACTATGGACATCCAGAGTGAGTCACAGCTGATATCAGTTCATTTTGATGAAGGATGGGGAGCCAGCTGCATGACTGTCGTTCAGGTGAAGAGTAAAGATGTGTAGCACCAACAAGTCTTATCAAACA
>VYZX01009745.1:8658-25065 GCA_013401335.1 Brachypteracias leptosomus | reverse complement strand
AGGAGCCATAGCACACCCCAGCATGGTACTAGAGCTGCAATGCACACTACAGGACATACCAAGTTCAGTCTGATGCTCTATCCTCAGTATGTGTCCTGGATGGGGCCTCAATGAAATGCAGTGCTGGGATGAAATATAAGTAAGTAGGAACAGCTGTAAGATGTCAGACTTGAAGTCTGGTCTAATATTCTGTTCCTGAGAAAAGCTAATACTGAATGCCTGGGGAAGAATATAAGAAAAAAGGCTTGGAGAACACTTCCAACCCAATAACAAATTTCAAAGCATATCATCCAGAAAGAGGAAAACCAGAAAAATGCTGATTTTGCATTAAAAATAAGGTCTTCAGCAAACATAAGAGAAGAAAAAGGAACTGTCCTTGAAAGATAGATGATTGGTAGATTTTTTGGTACCTGTTTCTGTCTGTAATTAAAACTGGTTCTACAGCAGTTCCACACTCTTATCCTCCATTGTCTCTAGTAGATCTGTTCATATTACTGAAAAAGTGTACCCTTTAGTTGACAGTTGTCTTTTTTTCCCTTTCATCCTTTCATTCTTCAGTTCAGAACTCACAGAGAGGCTGAGTTAACATTTTTTATCCTTAAGCAGGTTTGTGACATGAATCTATGGGTTTCCTTGCAAAGTTTTTTCAGAGTCTAGAATAGGCACGTTCCTTAGAGTTCTTAAATTTTCTTAATATATATAATCTGGTCTCATCTTTAGATCTTCCAGATTTCTCAAGAAATTTACTTTTTTACTGAGGTGTAAAGGCATGCCAAAAATGGAATATACTGAATTTACAGCCTCACTGATAGAGCCAGAAGCTTATTGTGCAAACTTAGAGAGTAAATTCAGTGGACATTAGCAAAGAAGCACTATATTTAAAGTTACTGATTAAAGTTGTTGCTTAAAATATTTAACATACACGAATAAGCAGGTAGACAAAATATAAAGCGCATTTTTTTTTCTTACCATCTCAGTATCTGTAGCTCTGCAGAAAGCTCACTTCAATTCTCTAGCTTAAACTCCAAAAGAGTTTCAAGTGCCACTCTATATCACTAAATATACACTTTAATCTTAAAGCTTAACTTTCTTTGCTCCTGTAAGGTTTATATTAGCAGACAACCCACCACTCTGTTTATTATATAGTCTGTGCATGTAGAATGCATTCTAACCCAAAGAGACAAAGAGTGTTTTACAACATGAATGTTTAATGCTCCTGGTAATACTGAACTCTGGTGTCACTACTGCAGTGTTGTGTTTTCCCTCTATTTCTTGTTGATCTTCAGGTATTCTTTCAGGATTCTTAGCTCTAGAGATGTTGAAGTTCTAGGGTGTTGACTGTCAGCCATGTTGTGCCTGGCCAGGTCATAGTCTAAACACAAACGCCAAAATAATCTCAGAAATGAATCTATTTCCTTCATCATCACCTACAAAGTAAGAGGTTAAGTCCTTTCCTGGTGTTACATTAGTGAAGGATGCACTAGTCCTGTAGCGCAGCAGTAGATACTTGATGCTTTCCTGTTGTGTAGAGAAGTCAGCAAAACCAGCAGAAATGTGCCAAAACTCCTGGACAGTGTTTGAACACAACCAGGGAAGCACCTGTTATCTTATTACATTAGCTCATGGCTACCTCTCAAAGCACTATGATTCTTGTTTTAACACACTAAGATACTGCTATAGAGGCAAAAGGGGGCCATCCACTTTCCAGCACAGTGATAAGAAGGAATCAGAGACTTTTCATACATACCCATTTTAGCTGTTCAATCTAGACTGATCAGAGAAAGGAGCCCACTCATATTTGCCCCGCTGCATATTCCTTTCGCTCTCTGAAGGGAAGACATGGTGACTGAACCTCTGCTGAGACCATATCTGCCATTGAAGAGCACAGAGGAGGCTTGTTTTGTGTCATGCCAGCTAGAGCAAATGCTGCCTCAGTCCTTCTGAAAGAGGAAACAGATGTTACTAGAGCTTACACATTGAAATAAATGGTCAATAAAAATTCATTGGGAGACTGTTTTTATTAACTATCTACAATGTAAAAGGCCTTATGTTAAATCATACATTAAAATAAAGCTTGCATAGAGTTCCCATTTGTTATGGCAAATTTTGTGACAGAGAAAAGTGTTATTTCTTCAGAGATTGCATTAATGCAATATGTATTTTTTCAGTGACACTTTTCTCGTATGCTTATTTGATGGATGGGAGACATTTATTTACAGATGATGCATAACTACCCAACTATCTACCTATTTAACTGTCTTTAACATGTCAAAATACAATTGTATTTTTTTATATGTATTTCCACAGTGGTACAAGCAGAAAATTCCACAGACCCAATGAAAAGCCTGTAATAAACACATAGCCCCTCGTTCTACTTACATTCTCCCAAACTCTCAGGGATCTCTTTCAAAGTCTGAGGTTGGGACTCAGTCCTGATGCTACTGTAAGTGGTCTGGAGAAAAGATCTGCTTCAGTCCAGGTGGAGAGAGATATTCCCTGCCCAGTAAATAACCTACAGGCAGTTCCTAGTTTCTTAAATCAGTTATCATTTTCAGGCCAAGACTCTTTGGTGCCGTGGTGCTGCAAAAGAAAATAAAAATAGTGCCATTAAGAGCAAGGAAATGGCACTTTCAATTCCTTCAAAAATCACCCCTCATAGCTGTTATACATAGGGAGGTAATAAGTTAAAACAATGATCCTCATGTCATTTCAGACCTCAAAGTTCATAATCAGTCATTTAAATGCACCTAGAAGAAAAAGGGACTTTGTCCAGTGAGCACTCAGTACCAGCACCCACAGTAATGGTGAGGAACACCACAACACCATAAAATTGCTACATCACTACCACCTGGCCTGTACACACTTCTGGGCAGCTTTGAGGGTCGCTGTAGATAAAAATTATTGTACTCACTTAATGTAATAAAGATTCATAGATTCAGTCAATGCAGTTCTCGCCTTGACCTGGTAATTGGTGCATAGCATTTAAGTAAAAAAGTATTCTTGGCAGGAAACGGGAAAATGTTCTCCTAATCAATTACGCTGTGTGTTCATCAAAAACACCAGGGGACTCAGCCGTACCCTTGGGGAGAGAATTCAAGTACCAAATTTTAGGTGACATTTTTAAATGGCAGGTGCAACAACTCACAAATCCTGTACTCTCTTATTTACATAAATAATTGTTGTTTAATAACTTGCTGAGAACACTGATCTTGCCTGCATATAGTCACAGGTATCCAACCAATATTTTTAAACTGTTGGAAAGCAAGCAGAAGCACTGCTCCTGACTGAAAGATTTGAGCTATTTCTGTCTGAGGTCTGAGTTATGCCAGGCATCAGCATGAACTGTGGTGAACCTGTGGACAGTGTAGCCTCTTCCATTCCCCTTTCCTAGACCTCTGTTGTCTGTCAGGGGACATGAAAAGAAAACTGACGAGGCAAGGCAGCATCCGCCTGTTCACGGAGGGTGGAAAAGTGCAGCTAGGGAGCAGATCAGGTATGGGTGCGTGTCTATGAAACAGGCTTGATTTACATTCAAAGGTAGCACATCTGTCTGTGTGCATCAGCTACCATGTCCACCCTCATCAGCTGTCATGGCAGATGACATGGGTCACATAGACTGATGACTCTGATTTTTGCAATTCAGATCATGAATCTTTCTTCCTCCTGACCAACAGAAAGACAGATTTAACTCAAGGTGGATGTTTCTTTGAAACTTTAATGATGTCTTCCCTCTTACTGTGTGAGCACAAGATTTTTCTGAGCTGTCTCTTAAAAAAAAAAGCCAATAAGTACAGAAAAAAAAGACATAGAAAATCATGATGAGAGAAGTTGAAATGTATACATCCATAGTATCTCCTTAGCTTTATGGCAGTATTCTCTGATGTCTGGGTTTCCATGTTTTCTGCTGTTTCACTTACACATCTGAAGCCTCAGAGTTTCTTCTCCAAGTAGAGATTATAACATAACTCCCAAAAGAAATTTCTACCAATATATTTTGTCTCCCTCAAATTTCTACCTTCCTTCTTCACATCAAGCATTTCTTCCATTGTCCAAGTTTCAAGACTGTTTTCATCTACCTTATCGCTTGAGTCAACTCACAGCTAAGTTATACATACTCACTGCTTTTAATCTTTGCTTCCATTTTCTTATTGCTTGGTGAGAACAAGTGTTCAGACAAACGTGTTAGAAGGCACTTTTCAAAATATATAATGTACTGTGCTTTGGCTTTGCTGACTTTTGTTTTTAATATTGAGTGCAGGTGATTAATTACTGCAACTAGATTGGCTTCTGAAGTATCTGCCTTTACCTAGTGAAAAAGGTATTTTTGTACTTATTCTGAATGCTCCACTTAGCTCTGTTAGAAGGTGAAGCAAATGAACTGAATCTTTGAGTGATGTTATTATCCTGGAGAAAGTAGGCATCTACATGCAGGCACAAAAAAGAGTTTGAAGGAAAGTTTTTCACTCATGAGAATTGACAAAAATAGTCAAGATAGTTAAACCATTGAATTTAATCAACAATATGCAAAGTTGTTTAGGAGTTGACCAGTATAGGAAAAGGTTGAAATTGCAGGTGACAGACATGGGTGAAAATAAAAAAAAAACAAACAGAAAATGGAGCAATAAGTGGTCATGACAAGAATTGAAGCAAAAAATTTCCAAGTTTTATCATCAGTTTCTTCTCATGTGGAAAAAATACTGCAAACTCTGAATATTAGCCAAATAGAAAGGACAATATATGTTTTAGAGGAGTAACGTAGAAAGCAAAAATAAACAAATGTGGCAAGTTACCCCTAGGGTGGTAGGACTTTCCTATGGCTATTGTGTGGCAGCAGTCCTTCTTTCAGGTGCCCTTTACTGCTCTGCCAGCTCGATACAGGCACTGTTTTGACCCATTACAAAACACACATATGCTAGTTGGCTTCCAGTACACATATATTGATTAGCTGACTGCTGCCAGGAAGGTGTAATCAAATTTAATTGCACAGAAGCTTGTTAGAGGGGGGACTAATTTGAGTGTCTCTCTTCTGTTCTCACATTGGCTTTATCAAAATAAAAATTATTTTTTAATTGCTAAAAGTATAGGCAGGGATGAGCCCTCTAACAGTAGTGGATTTGGGGAAAAAAGGTTCATGAGCTTTCCCTAAACTACCTCTCCCACTGCCACTGATCAAGGCAGTATTCCAGTGGTACATGTGCCCCTGCTCTGAGCTGGGAGGGTATTTCTAATATTCTTAAATGCGAGACATCTGTACCTATCAAATGTGGTTGAAGCTGGTTGACAGCTTTAGAAGTTATAGGGGCTGTGGGAGAATTAATAAGAATAGAGACTGTAGAAGCTTAATTTCCTTAGAAACCAGGCAAAAATACTCCAACCCATTATCTCTTTCTGAATTATTTCTGTAAAGATTGCTTTTACATGCTTTAAATAATCTGAGCTATACTGGTAGAGAACTCACAGTGTACAGGCTTTTCATAAATGTTTTGAGATTATGTCTTTGTTGCTTGAGAAACACAAGAAAGCAAGAAGGTACAGATAAATCCAGCAACTTTTTTTTTACCTAAGTCTATTTCTCTATTTAGCATGCCAGTTCATACCATGAAGGCAGAGCACAATTCACAGCTACTCTGCTCTCAGTGCAGATTGACATCTCTTCACAAGAGCGGGATTGAAAGGGCAGAATTTCTTCTTTTTATTCTGATTACTTTAGGTCTTCATTTGAAATATAGTAGTGGAAATATAACCAAACCCGAACTTTATTAATTTAGTTACATGTCTGTACCCTCTTGCTTCTTTTAAAAATTGCTAACCATATTATAATAATGTTTGGAGCTTGGGTGGTTCTGTATATTAAAAGCTGGCAGCCAGGAAATATAAATTTGAAAAGAGAAAATAGATGTAAAAAGTTTCAGCTGTGAAAAGGAGACACTGGGAAAGTAGAAAAACAACACTTAAAAGTGATTTGTCTCTACTGAAAATTTATAATGATTATCCTTGTATTTTTTCAGTCCAGAATTATTGCTGGCTTTATAAATGGCTCTTTGAGATATGTCTTTCAGAAGCATTCAGAGTTGGTGTAATATTCAGCCCTCAGAGCAGGAGTATGACCAACATCTCAACCTAATACTAATGCTGGCTTCAACCCTTATGAGCTGAACAGCTCAGCTTCTTATGTGCTAAGATTTTTCACTACATGCAAATTAACAGCAGAGATTTATCCTTGCTTATAGGGCCAATGAAGCTTTTGTTTTCCTTTTCAGGAATATTAATGTTAATAGCATCTGAAATTTTTTGGTGCAAATCACTGCAGGGATAGAAATAAAGACATTTCAGTGGTGAGGATAATCAGGGACAATCCTCTGCTCTTCAATGCCTATAGACTAAGATTAGATTTCTGTTTTAGAAGAGATGCTGTCTCTCAAATTTAGTTTAAATTTCTGAGGGAAAATATTCGTTGCTGAGGTTTCTTACAGTGAACTTTTTACCTGGGCAGACTAGTAGTCCCTGATAAGATTTACATTTCTGAACTGATGTAAAGTTCTTTTTCAATTTCAACAACTGACTGCTTGTAAGTACATCTATGTTGTGAGATAGAGGTGAGGTACACAGTAAGCAGTTTGACTGAGGTACTGATGTTTCAAATAACTAACTGAAATTTCTCTCTTCTTTGTGTTTAAATGTACAGCTTACCACTGCAAAATTAACATGAAACATCAATATTTTAAATTCAAGTATCCCACACTAATCTGGCTATTGAACTGCTTTAGCAATCACAAGAAGAATTTTAGGCATTAAGAATTAGATATATGACATAAATATTAAATCTTTATGATTTCTGTCAGAATTTTAAACTGGTCTTAAAGCCACATGGTGACTACTTATTCATTTATTTAAAATAGGCTTTTAAAATGGTGTAAGGAACACAGGAGGAATGTTAATTTAATATTTAAAGAAAATTGTTAATATTTAAATGCTGAAATATATTTCCTATTTTAAGGTAATAAACTAGAGCTGTACTAAAATAAACTAAAATAAAAATGAGTAACATACATCAATGAATAGCCCAAATTCCAAATAGCCCATTGTTACTAAATATTTATTTAAAGACTTAAAATGTTAAAATGATGTTATATACAAATTAACTTGTGGTTAATTATGAAATTCTTGTTGATATTGTTGGGTAATTTATTTTGTAACACACAGCCTTGTATTGGCTGTGGTTACATCTTCTCCTCAGACTGAAAACTTCCAGAAACGTATCACTTGGAAAGCAATTTTTTTGGCATCAGCAATAACACAGAAAAATATTTTCTTAAATTTCTCATTTTTTTTGATTGTTTAAAAATGTTATGTTTCAGATTTTTGGATCAGCTAAGTGTAGAAAAGAAGCAAAGTTGGCTTTCTGGCACGTGTATTTTGAATGCATCCCTTTTTCTGGGTTTGTTTCTGTTCCTGTTTGTTAGGACAGTCAATATGTTTTGGATTTGCAGAACTTGAGGTAGAAAATGTAATGATGAGAAGATTTATTATGAGAAAGTCAGTATGCCATTCTTTTTCTCTTTCCCTCATTGGTAGACATTTTCTGAAGCACAAGACCATCTTTTTCATGCCTTCCAGCTCATGAGCAGACCAGTCAAATCAGAAAATTCTAACAAATACCTTAAAAAAAAATAATCTTATGCATGTGAATGAAGTCATCATATTCTGGAAGTTTTTTGTTGACTTCAAGCAAATTTGTCAAGCCCTGACAGTGGATCTATGTGAATACCCAAAGATCTTTAGTGCACCTTTATTCCACAGTTTGCCCTTTTATGTTGTCAAATTCCTTTGAATGTTTCAGTGAAATTACATGTTTCTGTGCACAGCACAATGCACACAGGTAGGTTATGAATAAATTTTCCTTTTCTCATCTCCCTCTTACTGTAGCACCAAAGCTGCAAATCATTACTACTGAAACTAGAGGAAACTGCCCATGGCTGGAGATGCCCTAGGATGTCCTAGGCTCTGACAGGTGCAGGTGTTAGTTTGGGTGGCCTGAGCTGCTTCAGGACTGACTCCCAACAGAGCCCTCTCTCCTCCAGAGGCACTGACTCTCACGCCAGCCCCAAGCCTTCCCACTGTGGCAGGAGTGCTTGACTGGAGGAGTGCATGGAGGACAGCTCTCTTCTGATGGATGAAACTGCTGGAGATGTAGGGTATGGAGTCTCTTTCTCACCACCTTCAGGCCAATGAATAAGGAACCCAGTAGAATGAAACTTTCTTGGTTGTACATACGAATGGTGTCCCTTGGATTATATTGTAAATGCATCTCCCCTCTAATGTGTAACCAGGAATAATTTCTCATCACTTACTGACCAGCAGAATCCAACGTACTTAAGTAAGAGTGATGTGAACATTTTTCCAAATGATCACCCACAAAAAAGAGGATGGGAAATAAAACATTTTTCTCTCACAAGGAGAGAGGAAAGTTGATGAAATATAATAACAGGATAAAAAAAAAAGTAGCAATATATATATAGTTAATAAGGATAATAAAGTTAACATATAGTGGGAGAAAATAAATTTAACCCTTTGATCTTTTAACAGATAGATTTTGTATTCAGTGAAATTTGAATATTTAAAAGATAATATTTCCTAATTACTCCTTTCTTTAGCCCTCAGTAAGAATATCTAAGATTTTAATGATCAGGAATATAATTTGGTGAGATTCATGTGGCTGATAGTCCTCATGGTCTTACTGAGTGCCTTCTGTCTCTCTCTGGGACCCTCATTACAAGAGGGACATTGACGTGATGGAGCGTGTCCAAATAAAGGCAACGAAGCTGGTGAAGTGACAAGAGAACAAGTCTTATGAAGAGCTGCTGAGGGAACTGGGATTGTTAGCCTGGAAAAAAAGAAGCTCAGGGGAGACCTCACTCTCTACAACTATTTAAAAGGAGGTTGTAGAGAGGTGGGTGTGGGTCTCTTCTCACAAGTAACAAGTCACAGGATAAGAGAAAATGGCCTCAAGTTACACCAGGGGAGGTGTAGGTTGAATATTAGAAAAATTTCTTCATAAAAAGGGTTATAAANGCAAAGGCTGGCATGGGGAAATCCTACTGTTGGTAACAGCGGAACAGTCATATGTGTACCGAGCATGGAACATGCCACATCCTTCCATTTGACCTGAGATGTCCCAACAGAAATGTTCTGCAGAGCCAGGAAAGGACACAAAGACTGTGAGGAAGAGTTTTAAAAACATTTTTCTCTTATAACATCTTCCTCAAGACAAACAAACTGCTGCCACATGATGGTTATGAAAGCATATGAAAAAATGGCAGCAAATAGTATTGAGTGGAGATTTTTCATACATCGTTTTCATTAAAGAGTAAATGTCATTTTCACATTCACTAATAGAGGGAAAAAGAGCCCTTGTTCCTAACTGAAAAATGCCTTGGAAAACACTACTGTATGGATCCTTTACTGCAGGTACAGCATCTGAACTAGATGCTCAGACTACTGTGATCAAGAGTGGTAGAACTTTTGAGAAAGAAACTCTTCTCTATCTCACCCTCAATCAGAGGACCTCTCACCACTGAATTTCAGGGGAGCTCAGCCCATCAGTTTAGACCAGATACCTCACTTCTAGGCAGTTAAAATTAAGTGAGATAATCCGACAGATAGTAGGTGGAATTAAAATGTCTCTGATAGAGATAATGAAGTTTTACAAGAAGATAGAAGCAAGCAGAGTGGGCTTGTGTAGGCAAGTATATTGTTTATTCCAGATGGTGTTTTGCTTCAGTAAAAGCTGCAGATTCTCCTAAAGGCAATTCTGTGCCCTTCAACATAGCACTTGAACAACTTATAACTGATATATTTATAAAATTTATAAAAGACTTTACTAACAGACAAAGATATGGTGGATGTCAGGAAGCACTGGTCTTGCCAGGACAGAAGATGAAGACGGAGAAATTGGTGTAGCTGCATTAATAGTGAAAGGACTTGGGAACACACAGCAAGCTGCAGTGAGGAACCACAGCTGGAAGCCCCCGAAGGAAGCAGTTTAATATACTCACTTGCCACAAATGCAGCTGCTTCTGGGACCAGTTGACATTCAAGAAAAAACCCTAGTGAACCCACAGGACATTCTGGAGAAAATTCCCAGTGTTTTGAGCACAGATTTCTGTAGAAATTATTCTGTCAACGCCTACAATAATTCCTGTTGCAAAAGTGTGTGCATTTATTAAAAGTCCCTGGGGAGCTTTGTAACTTGTTTTCCTGTTTAAACAAAATTCCTTACCCAGAACCATAAATAAGGAGTTTAAAAAGGCAAATAACAGAAAGTTCATGCACATGGATACACAGATACACACACACTCCAAAAGCATTTGGCCAGCTAATGCATGATATGCCTTTTAAGTATTCTGTTCCCAGAAAATCTAACATCTTGAAAACCTTGTGTTTAACTTCATTCCTGAGTTTCAAATGTGGGTGAGACTGTGGGAAATACCAAATTATATCCTTCTCTGCCTCTTGTTTCTTTTAAAGAGTTCTTCATTTATTAATGCTTTCCAACTACTTGCACATAAAGAAAACTTAGGGAAGAGAACCCCAAGACAGACATGGTAATCCTTCTATATTTCCATCCAAATTAGAGAATAATATTAAAATAGGAGTCCTCCTTCCCAACTGAAAAACCTAGGTAAGCATATTTTAAAAATAGCTACAGATTTAAGAATCCACATTTCAATGTGCATTCCCTGACAAAAAAAAAGAAAAAAAATGGTAGTGGAGTCAAATCTGAGATTTTCTGTTAATAATGTGAAGGAACTTGATCACAATAATGCTGAAATTATGAATAAAGGTTAAACACGTTAAATGAAGATTAGATGTTGTTTAAAATGAAACCCTGAGTATATTAAGGACTAGGAGTGCATAATCATGGTTCCGAAACACAGTGTGCAGGAAAATCAGCTAGTTTGAAGATCAGCTCAAATACAGCTTTTGACTACATGACCTCAACAGCCTTATCTATGACAACAAATTGCCAGGCTGTGATATGAGTGTTTCTGCTGAAATCAGAGGTGCTCATTGACCCGTGTTATGAGTCACTTCACCACTTCTGCTTCAGTTTTTCTGCTCATTCTTTGTCTGTCTTTTCTTATACTCCAGACAAACCTTAGATTAGATTTTGTCCACTGGTACTGACATTAGTGTAATAAAGGATATAAATAATAAAACAATACTGTTTACCCACAAAATTACATCATTTCAGGCCAACATGATCCACATGTACTTTAGACTGTTGATTAGTAAAATGTGAATAAAACTTAAGTTATCACATTATCACAATTTCTGTTTTTAAAAGAATCATCAGTAGAGTTTCTTTCTGTTATTTCTGGCAAATAAAGAACAAGTACGATGTTGTGGTTTAAGGTTTGGGGAAGGGGAGGGACAGGTGGAGCGGCTATTCCACTCCCCTTCCTGCCACACTCTATAAAAGGACACAGGAAGTTCCGCTCGCCCCTTCCTTGCTGGGATTGCTGCTGGCTGAGGACGTCTCTGTGGCTGCTACAACTCCACATGGCTCGGGAGGAATCCAGCAACATCTGAGGATCGGTGTTGTATATATTTGTATATATACCTTCCCTTGTTACCTCTGTATATTTCCCTTCCTTTGATATCCCTTTTGTTACTCCCTGTTAAAAGTTGTAATCTTAATTTTCCAACTTTGTGTGAGGCCTTTCTTCCTCCCCTGGGAGGGAAGAGGGGAGGGGGAAGAGGGGTGAAACAAATTCTGCTCCATGGGGGGTTGCCCTGAGCCTTAAACGGAGACATACAATGACTCCCTTATCCATAAGAACATAACGTGAAGAATATGCTTCATGATGTAATATTCCTAATGAGTTACATGTGTCTTTGGCTGCCTCTACCAATGTGACTGTGGAAAACACTGTGTTAGATCCTTTTCCTGGCTCATCCAAAAGGAAATAAAATAGAACATGGTGCTGTAGCATGGTTTTATTTGTCCTAGGAAGTGTATATCATGTACCACTGTGAAGAGATATTGCTCTGTTCTCTTAAAAGACAAAAAAAGCAGAGGTGACTCTACTGCATGGCTAATAGCAGAATTCTGAGGAGATACTTCAAACTCAATTTATAAAAGCTTTGCAGCTCAAAAAGGTGATATGAAAGTTGAAAAGGAGAAAATAACCAGTATTTTAAATGGAAATAAAAGAAGTGCCTTTGATACAAATCAGAGAATAACAGCAATTTCTGAAATACAGTAATTCTATCCAAGTAAAGATATTTTAGTGGTTATGGGTAATAACAGATAGTTTGCAACTGCAGTCAGTCAGGTGCATATTAAATTGATCAAAATAAACCTCTAGCAGTCACCTCTGAGTGTGATAATGAGAAAATAAATAGAATTAGTGTAGAGTGATTCAAATAGGTTTATAGAAGACAAGGTATATCAAAGCCCCATCCAACCTAGTCTTGAACACATCCAGTACTGGGGCATCTACAACCTTCCTGGACAACCTGTTCCAGTGACTCACCACCTTCTGAGTGAAAAATTTCCTCCTTATATATAATCTAAATCTCCCCTCTTCCAGTTAAAGCCATTACCACTTGCCTATCACTACAAGCCCTTGTAAAAAGTCCTTTCCCAGCTTTCTTGTAGGCCTCCTTCAGATACTGGAAGGTCACAATGAGATGTCCCTAGAGCCTTCTCTTCTTCAGGCTGAACAACCCCAGCTCTCTCAGCTTGTCCTCATAGCAGAGAAGTTCCAGCCCTCTGATTGTCTTTGTGGACCTCCTCTGGTCCCTCGACAGCAGATCTATGTCCCTCTTGTCTTGGGGGCTCCAGAGTTGAACGCAGTACTCCAGGTGGGCCTTTGCTGGCCTAAGGTGAAAATTCCCAAAACACAGAACATCCTCATTGTGCATTTGACAACAAATGACCTTGTGGTGAAGTCTGTGTGGAGCTCGTGTACCACAGGCTGACTCTGCCTCCTGCCTTCTCCAACTGACCCTTGTTTAACATCTTCATCAACGTTTTGGATAAGGGGATAGAGTGCACCCTTAGTAAGTTTGCAGATGATATCAAGCTGGGTGAAAGTGTCAATCTGCTTGAGGGTAAGGAAGCTCTTCAGAAGGATCTAGATAAGCTGGATCACTGGACCAAGGTCAATTCCATGAGTTTCAATAAGGCCAAATGCTGGGTCCTGCATTTTGTCACAACAACCTCATGCAGCGCTACAGGCTTGGGGAGGAGTGGATGGAGAGCTGCCTGGCAGAGAGGGACCTGGAAGTGTTGATTGACAGCCAACTGAACATGAGCCAGCAGTGTGGCCAGGTGGCCAAGAAGGCCAATGGCATCCTGGCCTGTATCAAGAACAGTGTTGTGAGCAGGAGCAGGGAGGTGATCATTCCCCTGTACTCGGCTTTGGTGAGGCTGCACCTTGAATACTGTGTCCAGTTTTGGGCCCCTCTCTACAAGAAGGACATTGAGGTGCTGGAGAGGGTACAGAGGTGGGCTACCAAGCTAGTAAAGGATTTGGAGCAAGTTCCATATGAGGAACAGCTGAGAGATCTGAGGCTGTTTAGCCTGGAGAAAAGAAGGCTGAGGGGAGACCTTATCGCTCTCTACAACTACCTGAAAGGAAGTTGTAGCAAGGCAGGGGTCGATCCGTTCTCCCTAGTGACGAGTGATAGAACAAGAGGAAACAGCCTGAAGTTGCACCAGGGGAGGTTCAGGCTGGATATTAGGAAGAATTTCTTTACTGAAGAAAGGGTTGTCAGGAGTTGGAACAGCCTGCCTTGGGAGGTGCTGGAGTCACCATCACTGGAGGTGTTTAAGAGACAGGTAGATGTTGCGCTTAGGGACATGGTTTAGTGGTGTTGATAGGGCTAGGACTAAGGTTGGACTCTGTGGTCTTGAAGGTCTCTTTCAGCAAAAACTATTCTATCATTCTTTTTTAAACAGAATTTTTCCATAACATATAGTTAGATATCTGGGCAAAATGAACCAAGAAACTGCTGGTGATTCATATCTCCCTGATTTCTACAGCAGTGTTTCTATGGGCTAAGACTGTGAAGGATGCTCCAAAATGTTAGTAATTGATATCACTTTATTATGGCCATGTCTATATGATTGCATGTTTTGATCTGATGCTCTACTCAAATAGTTTTCTGTGAGAAGACTATAACACTGTCTTGTCATCTTCTTTGTACTGTTTCACACATTTATTTATACTCCCTGTCTTTAACTAGTCACACACCTCATTCCACTGCAGCTGAGAAAGCTACCCTCTACTTGGCTTGTTGCATCCTGGAGATCCAGGTCTTCCAAAACTGTAAGTCTGACAACAAAGAACTACCACAATATCCAGAAATAAGTCTTCCCAGGACCAGAGCAGGATTTAGGGCAACACTGAAGATAGGGTCAAGAGAAACCTTTCCCCAAATGTGACCGTCAAATGTGATCATCTGCCTTAGCACTTCTCCAAGAACTGTTGAGATCAGTTCCTTTTCTGCTTTTGCCTTCCTTTGTCTTTCTGTCATTGAAAGCACTGAAAATATGCTCTGCTGTCTGTATTGGACATTCATGCGACAGTGCTGGCAGCAGAGGGCTTCAGAAGCGGCCTCTGGGAGAAGACTTCAAGGGTTGCCTTGCGCCAGACACATATGGTCCCAGCTGGCTCCAATGGACCAACCATAAGATACTGCTTGGCTCATCAGCCAGGCTGGTGGCACCTCTGGGAAAAAGTATTTAAGAAAGCGCAAAGCACCACATAGGTGAGGAGGCCAAAGAAAGAAGGAGAAAGAGGGGTGCAAACAAGAAGTCCAGATAAGGAGTGAGAGGATGTGCTGCAGGCAGATACTTCCCTTCAGCCTATGGAGGACCATACTGGAGCAGTACGGTCATGCTCATGGAGTATCCCAAACTCTGAAGCAGTATCCAACTCCTTCAGGCATATCCTGAAGGATCTACGGCCCACAGAGATCTCACAATAGAGCAGATTAATCATGCAAGAATGGTAGCCTGGAAAGGACCCATGAAGAAACAAGGGAAAAGTGTATGGAGGAAAGAGCAGCAGAGAGAAGCTGTTATGGACTGGTCAAAACCTCTGTTCCTCGTCCCCCTGCACCACTCAGGATGGGGACAAGGTAGAAGCATCAGAGTGAAATTAAACTTGGGGAAAAGGGAGAGATATTTTTAGTTTTGTCTTTGTTTCTCACCATCTTACTCTAACTGGCAATAAATTAAATTAGTTTTTCCCATGACAGTAGTTTGTAAGTGTCTTTATACAATCCTATAATGTTTTGGGTTGGAAAGGACCTTAAAGATCATCTAGTTTCAAGCCTCCTGTCATGGACAGGGACACCTCCCACTAGGTTGTCTTGGTCCTCAGTTTACATATTCCCCTCTTCTGTGAGAAACTAAAAAAAAAAAAGAAATAATGTAGTAATAACATTTGATAAACTTACTTCACAGACAAGTTGTAAAGATTCATTAAGCAATATTCCTGTGGTAGTTGAGTGTTGAAAGCACTATTTTAAACCACTAATCAAGTGGATCAAATCAAACCATTATATCCAGGCAGAAAAAAGCACATGGCATCGCAGAAAAGGGGAAGATGATATTTAAGACAAAAGCTATAGAAAATACAAAAGCAGATGACAAGGAATTGGAGTGTGTGTGAGGGTTAGGGAAGATCATTAAGTAGAATATAAAGAAAAAACTTCTCTCAAGTAGAAGATATAATGGAAGGAAAGAATGAACAATACTAATGTCACAATGTTCTTACTGCTTAGATTTACTCACTGAACTGAGGTGCCCCAGTCAGGATCCTAAGATGGGATCCATCCAGACAAGTTGGCAGCCTTAAATTACCAGTTATCCACCAAAACCATCCTTTGAAATAACACCTGAGTTGTCTGACTGTGGGCAGGTAGGAGTGAGTGTCTTTTCCAGAGGAAGAGCCAATCTGCCAGGGTCCATTTAAAATTTCGCTAGAAGCTTCATGCTTGAGGTGAAGGGCCACTTTGTCATTTCTCAATTTATCATGTCAATGAAGTGTCTGTAAAGGCCCTGAGCCTGCATCCTGAAATTAAATAACTCTCCTTTTAAATGATTAAATGAACAAGTTGTGTAGGTGTTGTGTGCAAACAGAATCACAGTTTTCCTTGGCATTGGTGCCCTGTTTCAGACACAGATATCAGATCTTGGATTTGGGGCTGGCTGGAAAGAGGAATTTTCGATCTACAGCAGAGACCTGGGAGAGGCCCAGGTTAAAGTCCATGCTTGACCTCAACTCCAAATCCTTGGGTCATAAAATAAACTTGAAACAGTCTTTTCTATATCTTCAGGGAGTCCTTCACCTTGCATGCAAGTCCATGGGTTACTCTGAACGCATATGC
>VYZX01009742.1:254-17565 GCA_013401335.1 Brachypteracias leptosomus | reverse complement strand
GCATCTTTCTAATTACTAAAGAAGATAAAATATATTTTCTACTAATAAATACTTATTAATAAATAAGAAACCTCTTAAGTGAGCTGTGACATACACAATTGTTCTGCCTTTTCACTACATGAACACTTGCCTTATCTGGCACACCCCTCAGCAGTTCTGTGTCCTTTTCCCTCAGCACTGCTTTTCCCTGAAAGAAAACACTGGCTGAAATGGGAAGCATTCTTCTTCAACCATGGTATAAATCTTCAGGTGTATTTGCCAACTTGAACCAGAGGGAGAAAGGGGCTACTCGCTGCTCATGCAGTGGCACATTACCTCTCTGTAAACCCAGTTTTACAGAAATAGTGAAAATTACAACTAGTGATTTAGTACTTTTTTCTTTTTTTTTTTTTTTAAATTGTGGGAATGCTGTAGGAAGTAATACAGCATATACCCACCCTATTTAGGGTTGCCTTTACAGTTGCTTTGTTCAGAGTTTTTATAAATTACTCTTTCCCGTTTCTGTGACAACTCAGTTGTCTGCATCGGTTGCCAAGGAACAGCTTCTGCCGCACAAAGGACAGGGACACTGCTACAGAGTGATTTCATTCTTGGTGCTAATAGGCAGTGGAAGCAAAAGCTTGGTATTTGATAGGGTATGGTCTCCATACTGACTATTAGCAAGAACTTTATTTTTTAAGTGTAATTGAGGGATTGGCTTTTCTTTGTAATTCAGCCATCACAAATGTCCTGTTATACTGCAGCTACAGGACTCCCATGAAAAGGTGTAAGAATTGCATAGACATAAAGCATTGGAAATGCATGTTTTCAGAACAGTTTAATCAAACATATAATAAATTGTACTATTCTCTGGTTAAAAAAGGAATTGTTTGTACAATGCAAGATAAATCCCAATTCTGTGATTGGCAGAGAGCAATTAAATGTTCTCTTTCTACATATCCCAGCAAAGACAGGATTAAAAGTGAGTACTATTAGGATGACTCTTGGACACATAGCTCCCTAGGCTCTCTGCAACTCTAAAGGAATTTACTTATTTGACCTCTGGTAAAACTACAATCTGGATTCCCATCTGATCTTTCTTTTAAGAAGCACAAACTGACACCTGTCATCAGTTCATCAGTTTTCTAAAATGAATGCAGATAGAGGGAGCATATTGTGAGTCATAATTCTGTGTTAGTGTAAGATTTTATTTTTGAGACTTCCTTGCAAATTCTACAGCTGTGAATTTCTGAGTGTGTGGTCTCAAAGTAGCCATGGAATTCATTTGGAATTTGTTACAAAATAATATACATCTTTTCAAAGGAGAACATTAGTTTGCTTTTAGTTTTGTAAGTGGTAATCAGGGCAAAATATTGAACATCACACAGAGACATAATACATCCGGTTCTGTAAGTGAAAGAGTGAGAGATTTGGACTCTTCCTCAGAGGCTGGTGTAGACATAGAAATAGGGTCTTTTGATCTTAGTATGGAATCTGTAGCTCAGATTTAGTCTGCCTCCTCATTGATTCTCTAATGAAGTGCCGTTACTATAGTGTTACATGAGTGCTACTCATCAGTGGGTTTTGAGTCAATTAGTATTTGGAATAGTTACAAGGAGGGTGAAGCGAATATTGTATAATACAAGAGTAATTTGTTACATGCAGAAATGCAGATACTCCTGTGAAAGAGGAAAGCTATTGCACGGTATTGTCTGCCCACAGGTGTGTAAGAAAAGAGGCCAAGAATAGTTCTTTTCTCCTCGAGTTGAAATGCCAGGAGGAGTTTGCAGTCACAATGCTGCATACAGAGTAGAAGGAGAAGCTGAGCGGTTAGAAATTCGATAGCATCTCTACTTCTATGGCTTGGGCAGAAAGCTGTGTTACCTGCAGCCACTTTGCTTTGATAGGTGCTGAGCAGGGTCCTGCCTCATAGGGTAAGTGTGGCCAAAAAGCACTGTTATTGCTTTCTAGTTTTTGGACACTTTGTAAAGCCCTTTGTCACCCAGTACTAGCCCTGCCTATGTGACTTGGCACACCTGTACAGTAATTCTCAGGAGCTCTCTTGGATTTGATTTAGCTTAGTTTAGAAGTGTTTTGGACTTGGAAAGCTAGATTTCAGTCTCTGCTAGAGTCAGTGCCTCTGCACAGTATTCCCAGCTTGATGCATTACTGCATGAAGTGCAGTTTTATCTCTGACTGTTATCACCTTTATTACTGAATTTATTATTTTTTTATTTCTAATATAAGTGGAGAAGTGCTCAAACCTTTCCTGTTGCTGTTTTTTCATAGTGAAGATGTTTGTAAGGAAAGCTATAGTGCAGTCAACACAGATAAACCTACTGGAAATCACAGTGAGCAATAGCTACGACTTAAGATTAATGTTTGAAAAGCTATATACCAGATTTCAAATATTGTGTTACACCTAGAGCAAACCAAGTACATTTTGGAAGTTAGGAATAAAGCAGTGGGTATGGTGGGAGTATTTCATAGTGCAAAACAGAGCGCCCTCAACCCCCTTTTGCATGTAGTTATCTGTAATCTGAAAGCATGGAACAGAGAAGACAGAATGCACTGGAAAATAAAGGAACAAGTTGCAAGTTACCTATATTTTAATGAATTCCATAAATAGCAGCCTATCCTTTGTACTTTCTCTTTCAGATACTGTATTCCATGATACAAGCTCTTCTTTAAAAAACATTTGGGGATTATTAAATGTATAATAATCTTTCTGTATAATCCACTTAAAATAATTTGTAGTTGCCCAAATAGCTTTACAAATCACTCAAGGCATGACTTAAAAATTATATGAATCAATTAGATACTGAAGCATACTTAATGTAAAAGTTATAGCACAGACTGATAAAAGCCAGACAACTAGATCAAGTGTTTGACCTAAACTTGTCCTTTTGAACCAGATGCAGGGCAGCCCTCGGGCTGTAGTCTCTGTAGATACTCCAAATTGTACTGATGTTCTAATCTCCAACCAGTTAGATTGATTAGCGAGTCTGTGATCACTGTTTATTTATTAAATAAAAATATTTATTATAAATACATTTACAAGAGAGGAAAGGACGTTGAATACAATTGAGCACTACTTCTGGAGTTATTATTAGACCTTTATTTAAATGAGTTCAGTCATCCATATTGTATAGAACCTGGCCAAACTGGGGATTTTTTTTTCCTTCTCTTATATAACAGACTTTAAAATCCTGATTTGATACAGCAAATCTGCACAAATGTTTTATGTAAAATGCATGTCCTATATTCCATCTCTCTTTATTGCCTACCCTGCCGAAATCAAATCAACTGTCAAATACACACATGAATATCAAATTCTAAAAAAGTCCTTATTTTTGCTAGCTCTATCATGTCCCAAAAGAATGTATTCTAGAAGAGGACTTGAATGGGGAAACTCTTTGTTGTCCAGGTTGGTGCAGCTTTGATGAGGTGGGATTGCTCTATAACTTGCTTACATTGCCTGGTGTGCTCACCTTGGCAGAGCTGGCTTCCCAGCCTGGCTGTGGCTCTGCAGCGGTCAGCACAAAAGCTCCTTCTGCCAGACCTATCCTGCTTACTCCTCCCAGGTTTTGGTACTACCAGAGTATTCTTCTTGTTTTGATCCTGGGTTGGAGAGTGTCTGTGTTTAATAGTCCAAGTTTCTGATAATTCATTCTCATAGGAAGGAACTGAATGATGGGTTTAAGGTGTTCATGCTATCTAACAGCGTACAGTCATCTCAGTCTGAGCTAAAAAACAGGTTCTTTTTACACTGCCTCCAAAGTATCTGGAAAGAGAAAGACACACTAAATTTAACCATTACTATTTCACAGCACATCTTAAAATTCACAAAACTAAAGCTTAGCTACAGTTTGTGCCAGGTGTTGTAGCTTGGCTGTGAGAAAATTCTGTAAGCATACTGATAATGTCTTAGGAAAGGAGTTCAGCTGACCAAGTAAATAACTTCCTAGAAATCTCTTTGGGCAGATTTCCCTGTAAGTGTAATTCAGAAGAGTGTTACCACAGAATTGAGACTTTTCTAAAGTATCCTTAAAAACCAGCAGGTGACTGGAATTTCCATTTAATAAGTTGTCAGTACTCAATGTCTACAGATCTAGATAATGTACTATTGAAGGAAAGTTACTTTCTTACTCTCTTGCTGTTCATTTAATAAAGACATTGACACCAGCTCTGTGATATGGGGGACTCCATACACTTAATTGGGTTGTTGACCCATTTTAGCCTGGAGTGATTGATCCAATCAAGCCTTGTGTTAGAAGAAGTTAAGGATATAGTATTGGGTTTACAAATAAATACACAAAAGGGCACCAAAAAAAGAATTCCTGTTTTGACTGCACTTGCAAAGGGACTCTCTGCTTGAGGTTCTACATCCCTTCTTTAGTCATTGCCTGGCTCCAAAGCTGCTTTGGTTTTTGAGGATGCTGTTTTGTCTGTTTCTGGCTTTTTTTGTCAGACTTCTCTTTCAAAAATTGGGTAATCAAAGTGCATGGCTTCTGCATTTCTGCATGAGTTGCTGAAAGTCTCATGAGCCATCCTTAGGGTTTTTGGTTTTTTTTTTGTGAGAGTGTGTTCTGTATGCTACCTTGTTATTTAAAGCTCTGCAAAAGTGTGTTGACCTTTTTTAGGTGTTCTGTATAGAAGGATATATATAAGGAGCTTATATATATTCTATGTTCTATATATAAGCTCCTTAAACCTAGCCTGCACATTGAATGCATATAGGTTAGTGCTAGTCTTGCTGTTTTGAAGTGTCACATAGTGACAGGGGTTTTCCTTTACTCATTTTCCTGCTGTTTTAATCAGCATCTAAAAGTATGGCTGCATTAAGCTAGACCTCTTATTCTGATTAACAGAGACAATTAATAGTAAATCAGGATGCCCTCAGCAAGATAAGGGGAGGACATAAATTGATTTCCGTACTATAAACTTGTGTAATTTTTGCCTTTGGGTCTTTTTTTTTAATATACATTGTAAGGCCTTAATGGCTTTGGCTCATTAGTCATACAAGCTCTATCTAATGTTAGTGACATTTGAAATAACACACAAGGAGAATATACTTCCCAGGGCTTGAAGTTGGTTTAGAGGGATTAAGTCTTGTTTAGTTCAGCTTCCAAGGGTTTATTAAAGAGTACAGATGGGGAGAAGCTCCAGGGTAGGTTATCATACTGCTGTGTTTGATCACCCAAGATGGAACTTGATTGCCCACAAACCTGCTGCTTTGGCTGATGAAGCAATAGAGATGTTGGTAGTTTTCTTGCCCTCTTTGAAAGGCAGCAAAGAAGGGTCACAGTAACCGCAAGACTTCAGAGATACTTACTTTCTTTTGAACGTGCACAGGCTTGGCTGTATTTTCACTGCAGTGGCAAGAGCCCATCTTGTGATTTGAAAGTCAAACTATATTTGTTGTTCACATCTGTTTTCAAGGGGAAATCTTGCAAGAAATGCATGTTTCAGACAAAACGCTACCTTTTTTCATTCACCCTTGTTAAGAAACAAGATGATGTATTTTTTTTTTTAATTGTGGTTTTAAATTTGGGGAGGATGCCAGCCTGGTACACTGTGGCTCAGTCTCCTGAAGTTTAGCAGCAGCAGGATAGTCCCAGAAGCTATGATTGACAGCCTTCATAGATGTGTCTGCTTGCTGCATCTTAATAAGCACAGCTGAAAAAGCTGAAGCCAGCTGCAGCGAGCTCTGGAAAGGCATGAGTTTCGATTCTGCTCACCATCAACAAGTGGCAGTTTGGGAAGGGCAGCATTGGCTCAGGCCAAAATGCCCAGAATCAGAGGGCAGTGAATGGCAGGACTTTCTGAGCAAGCTCAATGTCCCTTGGTAAGGTGTCTGCATCTGCCTCTGGTAGTTGGAGTAGTCATCCTTAGAGGGGTTTTTTTATAGATTGACTGAGTTGAATTACATTGGTTATGCCTATATCTTTAGAGTTTGGATTGGATTTTTTTTACTTAGTTGGTTTACAGTTTCATGATTACTGATACTACAAAGGGTGAGCATTTTAATCTGTTGCTTTGTGTATTCAGTGTTATTTATCCTGTTTCTATGTTAAATGGATCACTTGTTTTACCCAGGGAAGTTCTCTTTACAACAATTCAGCCTTGATTTGCCTTTGATCTATACAGCAAACCATACTGCTTCTCTTGATTGCTTTCTTGTGATTGCTGTACAACATTTTGAGAATTCTTCTGCTGTGAATCATTATTTGGAAGGTACATGGAGAACTGAAGGATCTAGCTGGAAACTGACAACTTTTCCACATCCTGCTGATCTTGGCCATATTGCAGAGCAGTGGTGGTCTCTTGTACTTATGACTTTTGAGTCTTATGCCATATCTCAGGCAAGCTTTTAATCTTGATTTTGGGCTTATTGTCAGAAAAAATATTTGGATTTAATAAAGTGTCAGTGCAATGTATTAACATATTATGTCTCTTGTTATAAGGGTCCTCAGGTACAATTCCAGGACAAGAAGCTGTATATCTGTACCTTGAATATTGTGTTCAGTTTTGGGTCCCTCACTACAGGAATGACATTAAGGTGCTGGAGCATGTCCCAAGAAAGGTAACAAAGCTGGTGTGGGATCTAGAGAACAAGTCTTTTGATGAGCAGCTAAGGGAACTAGGGTTGTTTAGTCTGAAGAAAAGGAAGCTCGGGGGAGACTGTATCGCTCTCTAGAACTTGAAAGGAGGTTGTAGCAAGGTGGGGGTTGGTCTGTTTGACCAAGTAACAAGCAGTAGGACAAGAGGGAATGGCCTCAAGTTGGACCAGGGGAGGTTTACATTGGACATTAGGAAAAATTTCTTCACTGGAAGGGTTGTAAAGCACTGGAACAGGTGGCCCAGGGAAGTGGTGGAGCCACCATCCCTGGAGGTATTTGAAAGACATAATAGATGTGGTGCTCAGGGACATGGTTTAGTGGTGACTTGGCAGTGCTGGTTTAACAGTTGGACTGGACAGCCTTAAAGGTCTTTTCCAACCTGAATGATTCTGTGATTCTATAGTAGCACGGCTACTTTCTTAGCACTCAGACTATATTAATCTCTTTATCCCAAGCACTTGAAAATGAAAGACCGCTTGATCATGATCAGCTTACAAACTGATATGCTTATTTTAAAAATAAAAAATTGAAACTTCCACTTCCTTCCTCTGCCACCTCCTGTCTTTTTTTTCCTCGCCAGATGTTCTTCCAGTCTTTCAGCTGGGAATAGTTAATAGTTCCTTGGTGCTGCACACTGTATGATGAAATCTAAATTGAACAAGTGTTGCATAATTGTCTGAAACCAGAAGTGGGCGCTTTAAGGAAATCATGAAATAGCATAGTCCTGATTAAAATTGTGCGTTGGCATCAGGGAGGAGCTAGGTTGCCCCATGTCCAAGTCAGGATTATGATACAGGAAACAAAGCATCCTGCATGTGCAGTGCAAAGATGAAAACCAAATGTAATACTACAGTGTCTTGAAACAGTTTTAAGTGAGAACATGTGAGGCTGCAGTAGAGTTTAAAATATGTGTAAGTAAACATGGTGTATTCTTTCTTCTCCTGATGGTAGGTTACCCCCTGATGCAATTTCACTTCATAAAGCAATTTGCAATTTTACAAGGTTTCTTTGTCCCTTGACCCAAATAATTATTTTTTTTTTACTTTATTTCGAAGTTTATCCCCAGTTCCCAGGACTTCTTTAAAATTTTGCTCTAGAGCAAGAAAGTTAGTGTCTAGTCAGAAACCAACTATTGGAGATCACAGAGGTTTTTGAGATGGTAACCAGAATACACCAGAAGCAAATGCTGATCAAACAACACAGTGTTTGCAACCAGATATGGTGGCAAATACAGGAGACATTAAACCTAGTTAGTGGCCCATAAACTAATGGTTAGACTTCTCTGCTGAGAGGTAGTGTGGAATTTGTGAAATTTCTGCAGCTACTTTTCAGAAATATCTCTACAATCCTGGCAAGAATTTTAAATGTGTTTATATACACTTAGCTGCATGCAGCTAGTATTCATCTGAAAGCCTTATTAGGTGCTTAACAGCAAAATTAGCCACCTAAATACCTTTTAAACTGTTCTGTCCTTGCCAGAAGGATCACAAACTTTGCTGGGATGGGCCTTTTAAACTTAGCTCCAATGCTCAGGTTTCTCAGCCTTTGCTAAGACAGGTAATGTCAGGTAGAGAGTATAAGCAAAACTAGACACAGTTTTGGGAACTATATTGCTTGGTTTGGGTTTTTTTTCAGGATATACTTCACAGAGAAACTTGGGCAAGTACGGGATCTGCAAGTCTCAAAAGAGATTGTCAAATAGTTATTCCAGTGAGCTTTATAAAGGCTTCCATTCAGAGAAGCAAGTGAGGACCAGTAGGAAAATAGGCTGGCCTTGAAGTTTCAGTTCATAGTTCTAGTTCAAGCATTCTGAATGAATGACAGTATGTCCATCACACTTCGTTTTGGTAACAGGGTCAGGTTGCTAGTGTCTCTCACCCTCTGTTTAACATTCTTACCATAGCAAGTGATTCCTAATCTTGGCAGAAACCTAGAAATAAGACATTTTTTGAAAAACAACTCATAGGGCTGAGCAGCAGAAGCTCCTTAATACAAAGGGACCTAGACCTGACTTCATGGCAGATTCCCATTGGTTTCTACCTAGCAATTCCTGGAACAACCCGAAGTCTTCTCTCCTATGGTTCATCTCAGCTCTGCTGCTTACCTTCCCAGCCTTCCTCAACAGCCTCAACTCATGTAATCTTCATACCTAGTTTTTGGAGCTTGACTAAAGATCCTCAGAGGTCACTTCCAACTGTCTGTGGTTCTGTGAATACTTCCTAATTTTGTGTTTTGTTGCATCTATTCTTATTTTCTTGTTGGCCTGTTTGGATAGGACAGGAAGCCCAGCTTCTGTCATGAACTGGTAGTGAATGACAGTTGTCCATTCATAACCCACGGTCAGTGTGATGGACCATGTTCCTCAGGCGAGAGCGTGTCTCTGAGTGGCAGCTACTCATGTTTAATCCTGTGGTTTAGCCATGTAGAGGTTTGATAGTCTTGAGATTTCATTTCCCTGTATACTTTGTAAACCACAACTGTTGATACTTCCTCACTGTTGTGATTGGGACTAATTTTCTTCCTGGGATTGGTATTCCTCAAGAGACCTCAGCGATCTGCATTATAAGTCTGTTTGCTCATGGATGAACATGTGCAAAGATTTATGCAGGTGTATGTGTGTCCAACTTTATGGAACATGGATCATGTAAAAATAGGAGACAACACACCGTGGCACTGGTGTTCTGTGATGCATAGATTCTTAGATTATTTTATTAAGGGTTATAACAAAATTTCAGTCTTGGATCCTTTTTAAAGCTACTTATCATAGAAGAAACAACAACAGTGCTCTTTGCATCGAAAACATAAAGGCAATGCAAAGTCGACTTCTACATAAATGAGTTTCTAGGATTTGTTATTTGTGTAAAGTAGGCCAGTTTTTAGTATGACCTCCTGGCATAGTATGTGCATATAAAAATAGGGATTACATAAATACATATTGTACAGAACACTTCATGTTAAAGTTTGTTTGAATTAAACATACAGGCATGTGCTTCCATACTGCTACCCATTTTCAGTGTATTGTAGAAATTATTTGTTTAAAAAATGTGCTTTTTCATGATTTCTAGCAGACAGCTTACACAGATGGTAGTCTACCTCCCTTTCTTTTTCAAATTTTTCTATGGCTTTATCAAACTACCTTCAGTCCCCTGCCACAACTGTTTCAAATAAGTCTTTTGGCTGAGCTATTTGTTGGTTAATACTGTGTCGGTTGCTAGATCTAGAGCATAAAATGGTTATTGCATCTCTCTCCCTTTGTACCGTCCTTGGGGCCCTTCAGTATATTCTTATTTTTGTGCTTATCTTTAATTAGGTATTTTCCTGTTTTTCTCTGTCTGAGCAGCTATGGTAGTCATTACAAATGTAATAGAGATTTGCCTGATTTTGAAACTCAGGATGATTTTTAAGATGCTAATGTTCAGTGTCATAGAAAGATGGAATTTTTTTATTACCAGCTCAAGTAAGCACGATATAATTTACATGTTTCATCTAGATCGGATCTCCGGAGCTTTGCTGTTGACATAGGGCAGCATCCTAGAAAGCAGTTTCCTGTTTGGCTGAGGTTCTGTTAGCAGTGCTGCCAAAAAATGCAGTTGTCCCCTTGCCTCTTCTGTGCTGGCACCAGGGCTCAGAGATGGCTGACTGGGATCTCAAAAGCACTAATTCCAGTACAAACTGGGGGATGGGGAGAAAGTGATACAGCTGGCCAGAGGTGGAAGGCTAGGATGTGACTAACCACATGACAACCACACTAATGTGGGCTGGCTGCAGTTGGTGGTCAAACCACATTCTAGCAGATAGCTGTTGAATGTATTTATGTTCATTTCAGAAGCCTGTAGTTTGGTCAGATTCAATAGGGTTTTCACAAGAATTTGAAAAGTCATGAACTTGGCTGTAGCTTCCTAGCCAAATCTGTGCTCTAGATTGTGGAATTATAAGAATTCATGGAGCATTCAAAGATTTTTAATATGAAGAAATCTCTTCATGTCAGAGCTGTAGTTCGTGAGGCTTCCCACATCAGGGTGATGTGAGACTGCTACATGGCATGGAAGATTTTACTCCAGATACATCATACCATGCCGAATCTTTGAGAAGAACATTTCTATTTTTAGAAGTGGGTTAATATTTTTGCTCCATATAAAAAGGGAAAACAAAGGGGGAAAAAGGCAGGGGGAAGGACAGGGTTCTGGATTATATTAATTGATCTCATCCTCAATGATGCATTACTGAGCTCACCTCCTTGTATGGAAGGTAAGCAGACTGCCTGTTGGGGAAGAGACATGCCTCCAACTCCATTCCCTTCAACTGCAACTTCTGAGGAGGAAGTTCCCATGTGACTGGTAATGCTCAGCATACAGTGCAGTCATGTGGGGTTTGCCTTTTATATAAAAGCTTCTTGGTTTCCCTTCATGAATCTTCAAATATTCTCAATTTATTAATCTATTTGCCACTTTGTGTGCCTCAGGGGAGAGGAGTTCAATTTAGAGATACTGCTTACATGACCAAAACAAATAAAGGTTATTTAGCAACCTCGGTTTGCTAACTAAGTGCCCTTTTCAGCTTCTGAAATGAAGATGATGTGCTAGGAAAAACATTGTACTGGAGTAGCAAATAACATTATTTTTAGAAGATATTTTGGTGGCAGGAAAGTTACATAAAGATGGATATAGTTGTGGTCTTGTCTCTAGATAAAGCAGTGCTTAAGTGATGAACAAGGAGAAAATGTCATCTTTGACTTCACAGAAATCCCTTGTGGCAAGTTCTTAACTTGTGTACATTTAATGGTGCTTAAAGCTCAGGGAGTTTGCAGCCCATTAGAGTAATTATTTCTGCTTAGACAGGAAAGCAAGTGCCTACATTGGGCCACAGAGCTGGCTGATGGCAAGATCAGTGTGGTGTGCTTCAAGTCACAAGTAACTGTAGGCAAACACTCTCAGGGCCTCACGTGAATAGTTGCTTTTGTTATTTACTTTTTATCCCTTGATCAACTCTGTTACTGCAGCACATTGGGATTTTAAGGCCATATGTAAGTTATTTCTCTGTTGCTAACATAGGAGACTGAAAAACACATTGTGGCCTTTAGTGGTAAAACCATCATGATTCAATAGAATAATGAGAGTTAATTACATAATACTTTATAAGTTGTAGCCTTTTCTCTCCTGAAGAGAAAGGTAGTTATCTGCTAGCATAATTTTTATTTCCATGTTTTGTTTTTCCCAGGGGTAAAAACGACTGTTTGGTTTAATGTTTTGTTTTGAAACTTAAGGTGTTCTACAGAGCTGGGTTTTGTGGGTCTGTGCAGGATGTCCTTGCAGTTAGGAATAATGGTTGTTTTTTATGACTGTTTTAAAGATGCAGAATAATAAAAATCATGAGGGCATTCCCTTTTCAGTTTTATGGAAACAGATATTTTCATTTCACTTTATTCTATTTTGAAAGTAAGAAAAGATAAAGCAAAAGGGAAAGCTAGCTTTCTATGGTTGATAAACTTGGAGTATAACAAAGCAGCTGGTGAAGGCTTTTCAGTGGTTGTCTATAACCTGTTGTCCCTGCAGCCTTGCTGATAAATGGTGGTGAGCTCCTTTGCAGCCCCCCCCTCCCAGGAGTCGTCTTTTTATCTTTTTTTCTCTATTTATAGTAACATACAATGAGGAGATATGTTAAATAGCTGAGACCTCTGCTTCTCTGTCAAATTTGAGTGAAGCAAATGATTTTAAATATTGTGGAGATAAAAATATGCAGTTTGCAGTCCATAGTGTCTGCATAAGGCCCGTTTCCTTACAAGAGATAGATTGTTAGGATTTTTTAATTTACTTTTATCTTTCCTGTTTTTATCCAATTACTGGAAAACCTCCAGATTAAAGTGCATGTAGCCTTTAGTATAAGGTTGTACCTTAGGTCTAACTTTGGATTCAAGTAGTCCAAATGATGTATTCAAATCTGTTTTTTTGGATAGGCTGACATGTTATGATTGAATGTATGGTTTAGTGTTCTGGCATTGCTTTCTAAAACTGAAATAGCTGTGGCCATGCTGCCGCTGCTCTTGAAAGGGAAAGAGAGAATTGCATGCTGCTAAGGAGCATGAATTCACTGTGGTTTTGGTATTATGAAATAATTTTTCTTTTGTCTTCACATTCTTTATTACTTTTGAAAAAGTCTTGCTATTTCTAATGCTGCTTGTGACCCAAAAGTTACTTTATCAGATGTTTTGGTGTTTTTGAAATTCAGACTGGAAAAGTAAACATGTTTTCCTGTGTCAGTGAGCAGGACCAGTTAACATAGAACCAGAGAATGGAATGACTGGAGCACCTCTAGGAGTCTCATTGGCTAAGGATAAGATACCACACAGATGACTGCATGTGTCTGCAGGTACCGTATATATGATAGTCAGAAATGTTCTTACAAGATAGGAACTCTAGCTACCATTTTTTCAGTACACTCATTTTTCAGCACAGTTTGTCTGACGAGTTCAGAAAAAAAATACTGTATTAGGGCCCAAATGGTGGGGTTGTAATTAGCCATCATGTTTTCTGCCCTTTATAAATTTATATCTCCCTCTGGGGTATGTTGAATTGAGAAGTTATATTTTTGGGATGTGGACAGTCCATGACTCCCGCCAAAACAGGAATGTGAATAGGGGCACAGCCAAGAAGAGCATGATGGTGTTTGCTAGGTTATGATGTTCACAGAATCACAGAATGTTAGGGATTGGAAGGGACCTTGAAAGATCATCTAGTCCAATCCCCAATCTTCTGGACAGAGATATGTTTGATTTCAGGTAATAATAACAGAGGTAAGTAATTCTTCAGGTAGTTTTTGTGAACTGCTACTTTGTTAATACTTTGTCCTGATCTGCTGTTGTGGAAAGCCACTTTTCTTTTAATCAGAAACTCCATGGGTAAAGGGCAGTGGCGCAGCTGTGACAGGCCCAGCTCAGGCTGGAGTGGCAGTTCTTGGGTATCTTGCTCTCTGTCAGTACCAGCTGGCAGAAGGCTGGTGCATCTGCTCGTCCCATTAGCAGCTGCACTTCTGGGTCAGAAGCTTTTTAATAGAGAGCTCCAGTGACTGCAGCCTTTGTGGAGAGTTATCTGAGCTAGGAAACCAGAGCGGTTTCTGCTTCTTGCCGTTTGTGTATGTGGTATTAAAACATAAAGCGGGGGGGGGGGGGGAGAAGTTGAAACTAAATCCCATGCTGCTCTTCTTAAATAAGACATACCATTCCTGCTAATAATGTAGAGTGATTTGGCCTTTTCCATTTACTGGATTTCTGTAGCACTGAGGCATAGCCCTTACAAAATCACTCGGGATATCGTAATGTGGCTGTGCTGTAATATCACCAGTTTGTGCTCTGAAACCTCTGCAGTACCTAAAGTGTCTGCAAAAGTGAGGTTTTCTGAATCAGAAAGGGGAAAATAAAAGTGGCAATGATTAATATTGTGTAACATTATCAGAGTGTGGAAAGAAAGCATCCTCTGAATTAGAAAGGGCAGAAAAAAAGCTTATATACAAAGCAAGCGCTGCAGTGGAAGAGAATGCTTGTGGTTTTGACAAACAGATGATAGAAAAGGATCAGTTAGTGGTGAAATGATGAAGTTCAGAGGTATTGAAACAATAGAGGAGTTGAGAGAAACTTTCTCAAAGATTGATACCAGTGAATGAGAGGGTGTTGAGGATTTACATTTATGTATGATGTTTGGCTGAGACAAGAAATTGAAAGGACCAAAAATGTGGGATCTGGATAGTGTTGGATCTTTCAGGTAATAGTACAGAGCTGAATCAAGCTCAGTATCTGTTGGATGACTGTCTTTATAAGGATACTGGGGAAGACAATGAAACTTTGTTGTAATAGTGTTGCTTTGAAGTGTCTAGCTGGTTGCAAGCACCCACCTTCCCCAAGGAAAGGAGTCTTTTCTATTTTGAAGGTCATTTTCCCTTCTTGTGACTAGATTTATCTTTTCCCATTGCAAAGATAACCTAAGTTCAGTATGCGATCAGAAGGGAACTCTCATTGAAGAGATGCAGTTCCTACACTGTCTTGCCACACACGTTAGCAATGATCCTTGGAGCTATTTCATAGGAAAAAGCTCCTTCATAAGCATTCTTCCTAAGAAAAGGATGTTGAAAAGTCCTGTTCTGTTTGGATTCCCCTTCTTTCTTAANTTCTCTGGAGACATTTAAAGCCCACCTGGACGTGTTCCTGTGCAACTTGGTCTAGGTTGTTCCTGCTCTGGTGGGGGGGATTGGACTAGATGATCTTTCGAGGTCCCTTCCAATCCCTAACATTCCATGAATCCGTGATTACCCTGACAAAATTCTGTATAATGTCAAATTTTTACCTTGATTTGGCAATTTCTAAACTATTCTAAAGCATGGGATGGTGACTAGATGCTGTTGACTTAAAAGTAGCAAAATCACAGATAAGGTTCTGGATTTATGCTTCTTTGTGGGATTTGACTTTGTTTGCTTATTAAGGTGAAGTTACTGATTTGGGGGAGAGTATGACAGTGATAGTGGGGGTTAGCAAGTTCATTCACTTAAGTTTCTGTTTCATTTCCTCTTTCTAAACAGGAAACAATTTATTTAATTCTGCCGTAGATACTTCCCTATGTTTTCATACATACATTTTTTTCTTTTGTTTCTTTATAATGGCTAACGACCTGAGATTTTTATGAAGCTACATATGTATTTATTCATTAACAAGATCATTAAGAAATTAAATTCTGAAGCTTCCTGCATCTGCAGGCTGAGAACTGACATAGTTTGGAGGACTCAGGAGAATGCAAACAGGAGCTAAGACAGCCTAGCCCTGAATGGGAAGGGATGGAGCCACGCACAGCCATAAACCTGTGTCTTCAGGTGAGATTCGATTGCCTCTCTTTGGATGTTTGCAATTTAGTATCTTTTGAAAGATGAGATGAACTGAACCTCCAGGAGAGGATTGTTTTTTTTGTGAAATGGATCTTGAGGTAACTAGAGTACATGTAGATGTTTACATCATGGAAAGTCACAGCTAGGGCAGAACATTACCATGTTGCTGGAGGACATGCCTGACACTGGACACTACTAGAAGCAAAAGGAAGAGAAAGGGACTGTGACTCTCTGCTACTCAGGAATCCACCCCTAAAAGAGTGGTGTAATAGAGCTCTTAGAAGAGCATAGCCTATCTAAAAAAGCTGTTGATTTCCAGTTTTGAGGGTGGTTTGGTTTTCTTTTTTTTTTTTAATTTTTTTTATTTCCCACTTGGGAGTGAGGGAGTTACATAACATCCATGTCAGCACACCCACAGCAGTGGAGTGGTGACACAGTTACAGGGTGAGAAGAGCAAACCAAGGATACACTTTGCCCAGGAATTTTAAACAAAATGAGCTGTTCAGAAGTGCTTAATTGCAGTGTTGGCAGCTCTAATTTTTCTGTCCTTAATTTTGTGGTAGTCATTGTCTGTCTTGAAAATGTGTCTTCAGAACTCTTGCAGCTTTTTATGAGAATTCGTGTTGCTTTTTTTCTTCTAAACTACTAGATATTATGCTTCATAAGAAACTCTAGAAATGGGATTCACAGCATTTTATCCACATACTGTTTTTTATTAATCATCAAGGATCTTCCATTTGCTCTTTACCTTAGGAAGTTTGGGACCACCTTTGTGAATTTTGGGCATGTTGATTTGACAATATTGTAAGGACTTTTTGATTTAATTGCTTACGCAGAAATAGTCTCAATAGTTTAATTTTTTGCCATGTATAGAGTGCCTTTTTGACATGCTTTTGAGCAAGCCACTCAAAACTGAGAGAGAAAGCAGATTGAGGGTGTCTTTCATTCTTTTGGTGCCATAAAAAAAGCTGGAAACTTTTATCTTTCAATGGAAAAATGACAACTAGTAGGGTGGAGGTGTAGGTTACTTCAGAGTTTCATTTTTTATTCACTATGACTGTATGTGTCTCAAAAGAGTAATTGACAGCAAGAGAATTAGATTTTCTGGTAGTTCTTCTGGTCTATGAACATCTAATAACATTTGTTAACCTGCAGTAAAAAACAATTGTCAGAGCACAGGACATGTTGATGTAATTATTTTCACTGTTTATCTTGTGATAGTAAAATGGATACAGACAGATCAATATAACAATCCTTATTAAATGCTTCTGTTCTGTAAGACTTGGTGAATGATGGTAATGCAAACACTATTCTGAAACTCTCCTGCTGATAGTTTCAGAAGTTTCACTGATCGTAGTGACAGAGCCAAAGGTGGTGGGGGGAAACCTGCTAAAGACCTAAAATATGCTCTGTTTTTGCATGGTGTGTATGAGAGAAGGTGCTTTGGTAACACAGCTGTTCTGGAGGAAGTTTCTGAAAGCTTTCCTTCAAACAGTTCTGAGTGTCTGTCACTCAGATATTCCAGAGAATAAAGTGTCTTTGAACTGATAATTCTTGCCTTGGGCTTTTTAGGGAATGACATCCACGGGCTACAAAATCATCTCTTCTTTGTCCTTCTGAAACTCTGTTAGATGTTTATTGAAATTTCCTTCATAGTGATTCCTGACACTTTATTTCTTGTTTTAACTGCTTGCTGAGCAGGTGGTTGATATTTTCATGCAGCTGTCTATCATAACTACCAAGATCTCACTGCTAACAGGTGAGAATTTACTCAAGATCACAATTTTCTTTCTGAAGCTGGATTGTTTTTCCTGTGTGCGTAATTTGTGATTTAACTACACTGA
>VYZX01009740.1:240483-255206 GCA_013401335.1 Brachypteracias leptosomus | reverse complement strand
AACCCCCTGGCACTAATCTCTGGGCATCCTGCCTGCATCACCCCCCTCTCCCCATTCCCCCTACATCCCCCCAGGCATTCCCCCAGCCCCCAGCCCTCTGCATTACCCCCCACAGGCATCTCCTCCCTGTATCCCTTCTGCCCTGCCCCCATGGCCCCTGGGCATCTCCCCTGCACGCCCACCCCCCAACTGTCCCTCCTGCACCCCCAGGCAGACCATAACCAGCTCCTCATGGGCTCAGAGGGCAAAGGCCAGGAGGGGTTGGCTGATGGGGAAGATTTTGGGGCAAGCCTGGCTGTGGTGGGCACCACTGGGAGCTGTGGGGTTGGGCAGAAGGGCTGGAGTGCTGTCTTTGCCTCCCATGGATGCCATTTGGGGTACAGCAGAAACCTCATGAGATATTAGAAAAATAGGCTTTGTTAGGGAGGAGGCGGCGGTGCACACAAAGGAGGGGCTCAGGAGCGGGTCAGTGATGCTCTGTTCCACAGCCCTCCCTGCCAGAGCCCTGCAGAAAGTCAACAACTGTCCCCAGTGAAGGGGAGTTTCACTCACATGGCATCGGAGCTTCACCTGCATCACCTCAGAGCTTCCGAAACGTCCTTGCCCAGCCCTTGGGGCTCAAAGAATCCCAGCAATAAGCCGTGCCAGGCACTGTGCCTGCAACCACAGGCTCCCACCGGGATGGCCTTGGGGCATCTGTGGTTCCCAGAGTGGATGTTGTCTATTTACTGTACAGATATGAGAGATATTTGGGGGCACAAGCCCCCAAAGTGCTTACGAGATGCCCTTGCGGCTGCCCCCAGCCCCATTCATCTGAGCAAACGCCTTCCCAAGCCCCAGACAGCTTTGCAAAAAACCACCTAAGCGCAGCTCCTGGGTGAGGAGACATCACTGGAGTCAGAGGGGAAAATCACAGTCTCATCATCATCAGTTTGTATTGACCTTGCCAGTAGGCAGGTGACCTAGTGACACCCCAAGTTCATAGGAGAGTCCCCTCAGCTCAACAGCAAGATTAAACCAAGAGAAATTTATGGGGAACCTGTTCTGTATCAGACCAGGGCCAAAATCCCCCCGCAGCTCCTATGCTGGGCTGGGTCTGGCTCATTTGCAAGCAGTAGACACATGGTGAGGGGCAGAGGGAGGTGACCCCCCTGCCAGCAGCAGCCTGGCCATGTGAAATTAGAAATCTCAGCAAAATAAGGATTTGGAGATTTTCTGTGTGCTGACAGAGAGCGTTGCCCTGGCACCAGGGATGGGACAATTTGCTGCCACAAACGAAGGGGAGTTCGGTGACTCTCTACACCCACCATAAGATGTTGCTGGTGGAAATCACTGCAAGTGTCAGTCATGGTGTGTGGAGATGCTGGGGCCACGTGCTCACCTTAGGGCTCACCACCCCAGGCATCCTCTCAAGGCCACCCCGTGTACTTCCCCGGCAGAAGCGATGGGTTTATGCATGGCCATTTCTCCTGATGAAGCAGAGAAGGATGGTTTCCATTAGCACGAGCACGCTGCAAATCCACTCCTTATTTCCCATCTGGTTTATGGGCTTTTCCTTGAGTTTCCCTTTGGTTGAGGTGTGTGAGATGGATAAGCAGGGCTGGTGGGTCCTGTGCCTACTATGTGTGCAGTGCATGTTGAGAGAGACACAGAGCGGGAGGAAAGGTGAGAATAGATGAAACAAACCCAATCCCTTTGGTCTTGAAACATCCACTTTGCTCTGTCGAGGAAGGCCTGCGAGGGCTGCAAAGGAGAGAAGAAATATTGTCACAGGGAGCAGAGAAGGAGGAACAGGGTCTAGTGGTAACAGGGAGGGTTTAGGGTTTGACAGTGGGAAAAACTTTCTGGCGGCAAAGAGAGTGAAGGTGGCAAAGCGATTGCCTGGGTGGGATGCAAAATCCCATCACCTCTGAAAAATGGACAAATCCCAGGAAGGTCAGGCCAAATCCATGCCCAGGAGCACTCTGCATCCCACTGCAACAGCTCCATGGGCATCAAAACCCAGCAGCATCCTGCATCCTAAACTTTCCATCCCAAGGCCATTGACTTGGCTGAGAGAGCTGGGCCTCTTTAGCCTGGAGAAAAGGAGACTGAGAGGTGACCTCATTAATGTCTATAAATATGTAAAGGGCAAGTGTCAGGAAGACGGAGCCAGGCTCTTCTCAGAGACATCCAGTGATAGGACAAGGGGCAACGGGTACAAGCTGGAGCATAGGAGGTTTTGGGTAAACATACGGAAAAACTTTTTCACAGTGAGGGTGACAGACACTGGAACAAGCTGTCCAGAGAGGCTGTGGAGTCTCCTTCTCTGGAGACGTTTAAAACCTGCCTGGACACGTTCCTGTGTGACCCGCTCTAGGTGATCCTGCTCTAGCAGGGGAGTTGGACAAGATGATCTTTCAAGGTCCCTTCCAACCCCTATGTTCTATGATTCTGTGTGACTTCAACTCCTGATGGGATACTGACTGGTACCAGTAAAACTTGGTGCCATGTCGTGGATCTGGTGGTGTCCAGCTCAGCCTGCAATTAAAGATGAGGGGATAAGAGTTTTGCTCGAGCACTGACTGAAACCCTGGGATCTGCCTTCCAGTGAGTTTTCCCTGCACTGCTCCTACTCCCTCTCCCTCTGGCAGCATTTCGAAATTCAGAGTGTATCTCCTTATGTCCTGGATGGCAATTTTCCCAGCCAAGCCCGCAGGATTTACCAGGGGTGTCAGGAAAACCAGACTTTGGCCCCACATGCTTTGCAATGAACGTAGACTAAGGCAGAGGCTCCTTTTTATCTCCCTTCCTGGGATTATTTGAAAACCCAGAGAATTACAGCAAGACGTGGGCGATGCAATATATTTTGCTGGCCGAGTGGTTAAACAGAAGCTGCTGCAAAGACAGCAAGGGAAGAGGAGCCTCTGAACCAGTAATGTGCAAACCCCGCTGAATAAAATTTATAATAATACTGGCAGTTTTATATCTGCCCATGAATTACACTTAAAATCCCAGCACGTACCACGTGCATTGCAGTGAGGATACAGTGAAGAATTTTAGTAGGATGGAGCTGGACGAGTGGGGAGGATGTCATTTAAACCCTGGTTCTTTGAAAGCCGAGCCCTCCCGTGTCTTTTTAAGGCAAGTTCAGAAAAGGAAAGTGCAAATAGAACACCCAAAAGCTGCTATTTTTTGCAAGGGAGGGTTGGTACTGGGCTGCCAGCCCGGGCAGCGGGAGCTGGGCAGCAGGGACTATGCTTCTGTGTGCTGAAGTGCAAGAAGTTGAGCAAATAAAAGCCATTTGGCAAACACAGAGGGCCTGGAGGTCCCCCTGGGGTGTCAGGATGGGGCAGCTGCTCAGCTTGGGGACACCGGCCGGCTGGCCCCCCCAGTGTGCCCAGTGGGAGCTGCCCAGTGGAACCCCACAGGGCCCCGGCTGCGGGAGGTGGGGTTTTATCCTTTGCGTGATGAGGGCCTGTCGAGGCGGAGATTACAGCAAAAATCAGGTTAAAACCCATTTATCTGACCCGAGCGGAACCCGCGCGCGTGTGGCAGGGGCGTGCGGGGGCGGGAGGCCATGGCAGTGCCAGGGGCTGCCAACCTGGCCTGGCCACAGAGCCTGGCAGAGCCCAGCCACAAGCCTGCCTGCCATGGTTAATAAAGGGCATGTGGTAATTAAACCAGCACACCTGGAAATAGCTCTTTCTGTAGCTCCCAGGCTTAACCAAATGAGTGAAATTTGCACGGGCATAATTAAAGCGATGCAGTTCGTGATCTCGTCTGCACCGAGGAGTTACTTTGCAGCTTCACTCTTTGCTCTTCAGTCAAAGCTCACGTGGAAAAACCCTGGCTGGCTCAGCTCTGGCCCCTCCACGGCTCCAGTACTGCCTAATCCAACCTCTCGCCATTATGGTGCCCATTAACACTGGCCCATTAACACCAGTTCATTAACACCAGCCTTCAAACCAGTCCGGCAGCTCCAGCATCCTCCTGCAGCCATCCCAGCTCGCTCCCAGCACATGAGGCAGTGGGGATGGGAAAGCACTGGGCTCTCAGCCACTGTCACCTGTAAATCTGGAAGAGAAATCAGTATTTTTGCATGTATGCCTCTCAATCTTCTTTTTTTCTCTGCTTGGTCCTTAGGTGTTAAAATAACCCCAGCCTCACTAGCGACCAGATGGTTTCGTTTCGGTCGCATTAATGGTAAAACCCCGCACAGGAGTGAGCTGCTTGTGACATTTGCCAGCAGAAAATAAGATTTGGAGCTGCCATGGAGCCTCATCCCCACGGCTGAGGTGTCACAGCAGCACATGGGCATTGGTAATGCCACCAATGCCACCACCAGCTCAGCAGCCAAGAAATCCCTGGGTGAATTCCCAGGAGATCCATGCTCGATGGAAAAATATTGCCACTGTCTCCTTCCTTTCCTTCCTAAATCTGGAATAAGCTGGTTTGGGACTGAAGAGATGACATCAAATGTGATGGAGAGGAAGGGGGTGTGGTGGAGGAAGGTCCAGGGAGATGGGGGAAAAGCAGCAGCTCCACTCTGGCACCCAACAACCCCTGCACAGGGAAGCCCATTCGCAAGTGCTTGAAATCCCTGATCCCTGGCACTTCTCCAGGAGAAATGTGGAGAATTATGGAGCAAAAAAAGGCCTCCTGCCAAGGTCAAGAGCTCAAACCCATGGGGATAACCAAGGAGGGATGTGCTTATGGGTTTCTACCATCCAGCATCTCTTCCAAACGCCGGCAGCAAAAGGGATTTAAATTGGAGATTATAGAGGCTGCTCAGGGTGGTGCTAAACTGAGGGTACAGGGAGAGGAGCATCCCCAGGGCTGGAGGTTTTTGCTGTAATTAGACCAACATCTGTCTGGCCACGGTTGGGGCCTGCGCAGTCACGGGGCTGCTCCAGGTTGGGTTGGAGATTTCCTGCAATTTCAGAGAAATCTGGATTATGGTGGGGTTTTTTTCTATCCTATACATTCTTCCTCTCCAGAAAGATTAAATCTTTGATTGTCAGGAACTGGTGTAGCAGGCAAGAAGATTTCCCAGACTAGTCAAAATGTCATCCTGGTGAAAATGCTAGTAATAAAAAATGAAAAGAAAGGGCCCACTATGGACTCAGGCCTGTAAAAATATCCAAAAGATGGATCTGAAAGTTTAGAAACAATTGAAGCTCAGCGGTGAAAGGGCACTCTGGGGACTGCCAGGCCCAGCACAGACATTCATAGGGGGGAAAAATCAATAAGTTAAAAAAAAATAGCCTCTGTGCTTGGTCTTGAATTAAAAGAGAACAAACCCAGACCTTTTCACCCACCTCAAATAGGTTTTGGGTTTATTGTTTGTTGGAAATTAGGGCGAGGAAGAAAATGCCCAAGTGAGGGGTGGTGAGATGGGGAGATGCTCCAGCTCCTGCTGCATCTCTGTGGAGCTGCATCGAGGCTGTCCTGGCTCCCCTCTGCTGTATTTGGGATCCTTGAGATGCAGGAGGGGTTATCCCCAAGGAGAAGGTGCTGGGACAGAGAGGGCATCCTGGTGGTACCCATCCCATGCAACACCACCCACATTTGGGGTAGGTAGGAACCCCTCCTCCTCTCCTGATCACCATCACCACCATCCTGCTTCATCTGAGAACATCCAGGGAAGAAGGATTGGAGCCAAGATGGAGCTGGTGATAAACCCGGGCCAGCCCAACCCCACCCCTGGACTAGCAGGTCTTGGAAAAGCCGGTTCTGCCGGCACCGCGCCAGGGCTGTGTCGTCACCCTGCAGGGGGAGGTTATTTCCAGTTCCCCCTGAAGGAAGCACAGACATTGCTTTTAGGATGGTGGCTCCAGGGATGAAACTGGGCTTGAAAGCTGAGCTCCCATAAAGGCTGGGGTCACTGAGCAGGGATGGACACTGTCTGCTTGCTGGGATGCTTCACCAGATTGAATGCAACTCTTTTACTTCATCCCCAGGTCAGGTGGTGTCCCCGAGGACCTGGCTGTGACCGGCAAAGGATCATAAAATCACAGAATCAGAGAATGCTTTGGGTTGGAAGGGACCTTTAAAGGCCATCGAGTCCAACCCCCCTGCAGGGAGCAGGGACATCTCTGAGCAGGTTGCTCAGAGTCCCGACCAACCTCACCTGCAATGGTTCCAGGGGTGGGGCAGCGACCACCTCTCTGGGCAACCTGGGACAGGCTCTCACCACCCCCATTGTAAAAAATTTTTTCCTTCTCTCTAGTCTAAATCTCCTGTTTAAACTAAAACCATCACCCCTTGTCCTGTCCCAACAGGCGTTGCTAAAAAGATTGTCCCCATCAATCAGGATGAGCTCCCCACCCCACACTGCATTTTCCCTCCCCAGCAAATCCCTTGTACTGGAGCAGGAACATGAAGGGAGGGAGAGAGCCTGGGGGTGGAGAGATGCAAAGATCAAACCATCAGCGATTTCAAAATAAAATCCACCAGCCCAGGGAAAACATGGCGTGGCCTCGCTGAGGCTGTCATTTATGCCAATTAAAAAAAAAAAAAAAGAAGAAATTGGCATGGCACAAAGGAGAGCTGCGTGGTATTTCCTGAAAAGGGCGTGGGGAGCATCCTTGGAAAACTTTCCCTGCACAACGTGCTTGCTGTTTCTAGAAAAATAAAGTTTGCTGTGACCCACCTGTCCCCAAAAAGGAGCTATTTAAGGCTGGGCCATGGTCAGCCCGGAGTCAGCGGCTGGGTCTGTCCCAGCAGTCGGCACCTTTGCCAGGCTCCAGGGCTTGGCTGTTTACCTGCAGCTCCTTAATTGCTGCAAAATGCCTCGGAAAAAAAAATGCAGGAGAGCTGCCCAAGCACAAAGTGCTCCCAGTTAAAGGTGGTTCCCCCCCCAGCTTTCAGCTAGTGGCCACCAAACCCTCCTGCCAGCTCCCAAAGCCATGGACAGGCAGGGGCCTGGAGGGGTTTTCCTACTTCACCATCTCAGCTTTTGGGGTATTCTGGCACCAGTTGAGAATTTGGGGGGGTTGGAGCCTGGCAGGCAGCAGATTTGGGGGTTGCTGGAGGTTTTGGCAGCAAAGGGGGTGTCCTGTGGGTTAGTGTCACAAGTGTCCCCACATTCCCCAGCGAGCTGGAGCCGAAACTCTTTCCCCATCCCAGCAGCAAGGTATGCTCGGGGCTCACCCAAGGGTGTTCCTGGAGGTTTCAGCAGTGTAAGGAGATTTGTCGAAGCTGAATCTCCGAGAAAGCTCACCTGTGACACGGGGCTTCAAAGGGGGAACGTGGAAAACAAACACCAACCCACAGCTTGGGTGGGTTCTCCTGCTCCCGAGCTCTGCTCAGAAGCTGCAGCCAGGCGGGACTTGGGCGATCCGACCAGATCCAGCATTTTCTGGCCGGCCGAGATGCTGAAGAGAAGCAGCTCCACCTAGGCAGGCACTGGCGCTAAAGCAGAATGACTTGGACACCAGTTCAACCATCAACCATCGACCACTGGCCATCATCTGTGCTGGGGACCACCATCTGCTTCAACTTGCACCAGCGTTTTGAGCCAACACTAAGGTCCCAAGTCTTGGGGTCGGTTTAGGGCTGAGAATTCAAAGTTTCCCTTTTGAACATTCAAAAATCTCGGATGTTTATCTTCTTTGCCAATAAAGCTGGAAAAATGGGGGTAAAAATGCCTCTTTTCAGCAAATCTCCATTTGCATCCTTCAAAAGCACCCCAAGGCCTATGGAGAGGGGAAATCCTGCAAGAAAAAAGACTCCACAGCAATAAAAACTCATCCTAGGTGGAAAAAGACCCTTTAAAAAAAGTAGTTGAAGGCAAAGCAGGATTTTATGGAGCCCCGGACATGTCTGGACTAATCCCATAAAAATCAGCATCAGCTGCTGTTAGGGAATATCAGCTTTCCCGCAGGAGAGAGGGGCAGAGACACTAACCTGGTCTCATTTGAAAGCTGCTTATTAGTCCCCATCAAACATAATTAGACTTCAAACCCAAATGAGGTGGTCAAACTGAATTTTGAATACACATGAATGTTTTTAAATGAGGGGGAAAAAAATTATTCCAGCCATGTTTTGAGTGTTAAAATAGATGCTGCTAATGGTGCTGGGAAGGAGGGGCGGGATGCAGCTTTGGTAATTAAATGCTTATTACTGATCAATTGGGCAGAAATCAATCTGGTTTTAAGTGATACCTGATTAAGTGGGTCCTGCAGATCAGCCTCGGTTATTAATTAGGGGAAAGAATCATCTTGTCCCCACCAGCCCCCCCGGGATGGGGTTTCTGCCCTCCCTGCCCATGAAAAATCCCCTTTTTTTTCAGCACTGCCACTCTCCTGGGGAAACACATCCCAGGCACCCACCCAGGCACAGCAAAACCTTTTGGAGTCAGGAAGGAAATGGGAAGGAAATGAGGGAAAAAGGGAAAATTAGCCACACACAGAGGGTGGCTTCTCCCTCCTCCCTGCCTTGACAGGTTGCTGCTGCCAGGCACATGCTGGGCCATGCCCATTCACAGGCTTTTCCAAATATTATCCCAATATTTTCTTTCAGTTCCCAGATAAAAGGGCCTCTTCAGCAGGCTTTAAGCTCGCTCTGTTCCAACATTTTCTTTAAGGCAGCAGAGGAAGCGTTTGGGTTACACTGAGCTGCTGAATCCTGCTTTCAGGGCTGAGCTGTGAGGGGTTTGCCACGACAAAATAGGGGCAGTGTTGGGTTTTTTCCCTCTTTGATCAGCAAATATGAAGGAGGCCACATTGTCCCTTAATCTTCCTTTCTTTCTACCTCCTCTTTCCCGTGCTTTCCTGTGGTCTTCACAGATTTCTGAGCCTGTTTCTAGCTTTCCAGCTCCATTCCAAGAGGGCACTCTGCAGTCTCTACCCAAGATGTGCTTCCTCTGCGGTGGTCATTGGTGTCTGAAGTTAAAAAACAGAAATAAAACCCTCAAAAACCTCTTTGAAGCATTAATCCGAAGGGTCTTCCCTTGCAGTTGCTTTTCTTTTGGTGTGTCCACCAAGCTCCAAATTTTCTGCTGTGGCCAGGATGATTTTCAAGCCTGGTGGACACGGCTGGTGGCGCAAGGGGACAGGACAACCAGCCCTTGGCCATGGGAACACGGTGGGTGAGAAGCTGAATGTGGCTCTGGGGAGCAACAAGGTGGAGGAGTGGAAGGAAAATTAAAAGATACTGTGGCTCTGGAAGTCCCTGATGGGCTGGAGGGAGGCAAAGGGAGACTTGGTACAGGGGGAACATCACTGACGGCTTTTCCTGGCCTCATACTCTGGTCTAGGTATCTACAACTGGTGCTTACTGGGGCTGAGGGAGGTGATGTTCTCCACACACTGAGACACTGGGGTCTGTGGGGATGTGTCCTTTGGAAATGTCACTGACAAAGTCCCCAAACCTGTGAAGTGCAGAAGCATCCCCAGAGGGATGCTCAAGGGAGCCCAGCCCTGGTGCTGGGACAAACTCCATGCCCAAGGATCGGGAAGTGGCATCATTGTCCCTCATCCCCAGCTGGACTCTCGGTGCTGGCAGACAGGGGGCATCCCTTTTTGCAGAGCTGTGGGATGGGGCATGAAGAGACAAACAGCCCCAAGGGACATGGGGCTGCAGCAACCTGCTTCCTCCCACCAGTCATTCACTCCAGAGCATCCCCCAGGGCCAGGGCAGGATAATCCCGCACAGGACCGTGCCACGGGTGTCCCTGGGCACCCAGAAGGTTCCCTGGAGGGGGACTGCAGCCCCGTCTGCAACCAAACCCTCGCGGAGGCAGCGGGTGCTTCGGGCCGGCACTAGGTGGGGATGGCAGCACACGGCCGCGCTGCCCCCGGCCCCGCCTGCCAGCCGAGGAGGAGGGAGGCAGGGAGGAAGGCCAGGACGTGGGCTGCGGGCAGAGCTTCTGCTGGGGGGTCTCAGGGCTGCAGAGGATTGATGGACTGGGCGGAAAGGGGCTGGAGGGATGAGGAGTGGGATGCTGGAGATGGAGTGGCAGGGGTGCTGGAGACAGTGGCAAGGATGCTGGAAGCGGCATGGCAGGGATATTGGAGGCAGTATGGCAGGGATGATGGAGATGGAGTGGCAAGGATGCTGGAGATAGAGGGGCAAGGATATTAGAGGCAGCATGACAGGGATGCTGGAGGCAGAGGGGCAGGGATACTGGAGATGGAGTGGCAGGGATGCTGGAGGCAGCATGGCAGGGATATTGGAGGCAGAGGGGCAGGGATACTGGAGATGGAGTGGCAGGGATGCTGGAGGCAGCATGGCAGGGATATTGGAGGCAGAGGGGCAGGGATACTGGAGATGGAGTGGCAGGGATGCTGGAGGCAGCATGGCAGGGATATTGGAAGCAGTATGGCAGGGATGCTGGAAACAGTGGCGGGGATGCTGGAGGTGTCTCCAACAAGGCATGGATGGGCAGATTGCACATCCCACATTTCCCTGGGTAACAAACCTGCAGGTTGCCTCTCCATGCACTTCCCCACCACAGCCTTTCCCCAGTAGAGGTTTTCCACTCGATGCAGTTTTCAAAGCTATGTACCAATTTCAGGAAAATTTGGAAAATATTTGGAGGTTAAAAAAGAAGCTGGCTTGTAATTCTCAAAGTGTTTCTTCTTGAGTTCCCAAAACAAAGAGCCTCAGAAACACCCAGCCCGTGTTCTTGAATTTTTTTTTGAATGGTGGAGTTTGAATTTTATTTGGAAATGTTTGGGGTGGGGGGGGTGTGTAAGTTTTAGAAAGGAGCTAATTGATCTGCAAACAAAAATTTGCATTTCTTACCAAATTGAGTATTCTGGGGCAATCTAAACCCAGGATGTTTGGGGGGATTTTCTATTAAAATCAGGTTGTTTCAGTTTAATTTGAATCGATTTTTTCCCCTCTTCCTCCCCCTTAAATTTTCCAGATCTGCCACAAAATGAACCATCCCTTTTTTCACCTGCAGCGCGTGACCTTCCCACTTGTTTGACAACAAGACAAAACCAAACCTGAGCCAAATGAGCTTCCTAAATGTGGCAAATCCAGCCACAAATAACCACCCACATCTCTGCCAAATTCATGCACCAGCATCAACTCCCAGCTAAATCCATGTATGGGCATCATCATCATTAACTGGGCAAGACCATCCTTGAGCATCACCCTGGATCTGCTACTACCTTTGAGATGCACCTACCTTGATTTATTACTGCAAATTTCTCAGAGCCTGAGCATCACTCCCACCTTGGAGCCAACAAACTGGCTTAGTAGCCCAGCTAAAGTTAAACACCCAAAAGCCAGAGCTGGGCTGTTGTGGCTCAGATCTTATATAACCATTGAATGAGAAAAAAAAAATACAATGACCACAAACAATTTGCATTTTGAAATGGAAACGTTGACTTCCTTTGGTATTTTTGTGAGAGCTGAAGGCAGCGCAGGTGATGCTGGTGGCCAAGGACCACTGAGGCTTCGAGTGGCTTGTGTGAAAACACTTTTTGCCACAGAGAATTCCCTTGGGTATTTTTGTGACACAGTAGCTTCAACAACTGCATTTGGGTGGTACCAGTGGAAGGGCCTCTGTTTCTGTATTTTGGGGTCAGCATGCAGGATTTTTGCATTGTTGTCCACAGCGGACTGACTCCATATAGAATCATAGAATTGTCAGGGTTGGAAGGGACCTTAAAGATCATCTAGTTCCACCCTCCCTGCCATAGGCAGGGACACCTCCCACTAGAGCAGGTTGCTCAAGGCCCCATCCAACCTGGCCTTAAAAATTTCCAGGGCTGGGGCTTCCACCCCCTCTCTGGGCAACCTGTGCCAGTGTCTCCCCACCCTCATGGGGAAGAACTTCCCCCTAACACCTAATCGGAATCGCCCCGCCGCTAGTTTTGATCCATTCCCCCTGGTCCCACCACTGCCTGACAGCCTAAAAAGTCCCGCCCCAGCTTTCTTGTAGCCCCCTTAAGATACTGGAAGGGAACCATAAGGTCCCCTCAGAGCAGCACAAGGTGGGGTCCCACCACCTGAGCACGTGCCTTTCAAGCAGCCCCAAAATCTATCCTATGTAAGAACAATCTCAAACATAAATTTAGACAAATGGAGCATTTCCATGCATTTGTTAGTTCTAAAGCCTGCATGCAGGGGTGAGCTGCAAGGGTACATCAGGAAAGAGGTTGCCCAGAGAGGCAATAGATGCTCCATCCCTGGAGCCACTCCAAGAGAGGTTGGATGGGGCTCTGAGCAACCTGCTCTAGCTGCAGATGTCCCTGCTCAGTGCAGATGAGCTTTAAAGGTCCCTCCCCACCCAAACCAGTCTATCATTCTATGAAAACACGATTGTGTGTGTGCCAGGAGCACCACATCCCTCCTTGGTAGGGAGGTTTTGGAGACGAGCAGATTTCTTGGCCAATACTGGTCATATTGAGTTCTCTGGGGAAGGAATAAGAGAAGCCAGAGGGCTGTGGGGATGGATAGTTGTTGCCCAGTTTGTGGGCCAATCCCCCAGGGGTGTGGGGTGAGCCTTAGACTGAGCTGGGGTCAGAACCAGGAGTCCAGCTCCAGCCTCCAAACCTCACATTAGCTGCTGAAATCATCTCTCCAGCCCCGGGGCAGCAGCTCTGCTCCCTCCCCACGCTGCTGTAGAGGGCTCAGAGGCACCAGCTCCCTCCTGTGCCTGGCTGTCCCCAGGGAGGGGACATGGACCTGTCATGTCAGAGAGCCCAGTCCATCCCAGCACACTGGGATCAAACTCCCCAGAGCTTTCCCCTCCCTCCTACACCTCCCGTGGCAGTGTCTGCAGAAGATTACAGCCATCCCCATTTCCAGTCTCCATTTATTCCTGTCCACTTCTGATCTCATTTGTTCTGGTGCCAACATTGTCTTCCAGCTTAAATAACCCTTCCCCTTTCCTGGTGCTTCCCCTCCTGAGATACCAGTGAGCATCTCCTCTCCCAGCTTGGCCTTCCACACCCAAACTGCACTGATCAGGAGAGAGGATTTTCCTTGCTTTAGAGGAGGATCTAAGAAAATACAGCACCAGCCATCACAAAAAGCCAGCCAGGCTGAGCAGCCCCAGCTCCGTGGAGCTCAAAACCTGTTGAAAGCATCAGCCAAGGTTGGATTCAGCAACTGATGCTGCTCAGGTGCAGCCACTCTGCCACAGCAGGAACCTTGATGTGCTCCACCACCCACACTCCTCCTTTCAAGTAGAGCAAGATTTTGGAAGCCTGCAGTCAGCTCACCAGGAAACATGATTTTGGAAACCTTCCCAAAAAATGGTGGGTGGTAGGAGGTCAGCCAGTTTCAAGCATGGGGTTGCAGGGCAGAGGACCAGGACCCCCATGGCAGCTGGTGGGAAGGTGGTGGTTCAGCTGGAGGGTCCTGCTTGGACGTGAGGAGCTGGGAGAACCAAGGTGGGTTGAGGGCAAGGAGCAGGAAGCAGGGATGGAGGCAGGGATCAGGGATGGAGGAGGACCCTGCAGGTGGGATAAGGAAGGGACGTGGCCCAGGTCTGGCTACTGTCCACCCCGTGGCATGGCAGGAGCACATCCTGCACCTTAGAGCCAAAGATCCCAGCACAGGGTCCAGGTTGCACCCAAATGACCAATGCTGGGAACTAAGAAGCCAGGACTAAACCTTGGGCCCAAGCAGTGCTGAGAAAGACAGGAGAGAGAAGAGGCCAGGACAGAGCATCTTATGACCCCAAAATAAGGTGAGCAGTGAGGAGTAATTCCTGAGGCTCCTTTTCACACCCAATTTTGTGGAGGGTATTATCACATATGTATATATATGTATATCCCAGAAGCTCCAGGAGGATCCTGCTGACTGCACACATTGCACAGAGGAAAGCTGGTGGCTGCAATGCACCCAGAGATGCTGCCTTACCTTAACTCACCCAGAAAAATCCCTTCAGCACTTCAGGGCTGCAGCCTTCCCATCTCAAAGCATAGAGCAGGGGGTTTTGGGGAGCTCCCCTGCCTAGAAGGAGCGAGGACCAAGCAGGAGATCACAACTGGGGTGCAGGAAGCAATCCCCCCAGTCTCAGCCCAGGCTGGACGCCCGGTGAGCACTAACACTAACAAACAGTGCCTGTGTTTATATCCCACCTTCCTGCCGGAGCAGCAGAAAGGAGAGGTTATTTTTGGCACATTTTGTCACTGCTGGAGATGTGGGTGAAGGCCAGAAATGGGGCAGAGCTGGGAAAGCCCAGAGGTGACTGCCCCAGGCAGGGGGTGATGTGGTGAGGCATGAGGGAAGCTGCTCTGAGCCCATTTCCACAGGGATTGGGTCTAGCCTGCAGGATGTGGGGCACATCCCTGGCTTTGAAAAACCTGGGGATTAAAAGCAGCATGGGCTGGGATAGATCTTCCAAACCACCTCCTATTTCAGCCCTGCACTGCTCCCCTTCTCCCCAGGCAGTGATGGCTGAAATCCCTGGCCTGTGGTGGCACGTCCAGATGTCCTCTGCAGCAAGGACTTCTTTTCCTTCAAAATCAGCGAGATCAGCAAGGCGAGCACATGAAGTCTTGCAAACACTTGCAGGCTGATGGCTTTGGCAGATAGATGGGTCTTTTCTTTCAAGCATATAACTAAAATATGGAGCATGAGTGGCAGGAAAGCCCAGGTTTGATTTGGACAGAAGCTCAGACAAGAGGAAAACAGGTAAAACCAGGACCTCCGCAGATCAGGAGCTACTGGCCAAACCCCAAACCAGGTGTGCTGACTCCAACTGCCCCACTGCAGCAGGGAACATGGCTATAAACACCATCCTTTCACATGGTCTGTCCATGTAGTGGGTC
>VYZX01009740.1:188609-240354 GCA_013401335.1 Brachypteracias leptosomus | reverse complement strand
AGGGGTGGGCACCGGGCACCCAGCCAAGGTAAACCCACCACAGTCCGTAAACCACAAGATTTAATCCCAGGAAGCAGGTGGGGATCCGAGGAGAGCCCTTCTTCCATGCCAGCCCCACATCTGTGGTCTCCCATCTCCTCCAGCCTTTGCTGCTGCTATTTCCCCAAACACCACACGAGGATGGGGCCACCTCCACATTTCTTGTCTAGCACAGGTAGTTTAGAGGGCTGCACTCCACCCAAGAAGTGGTTCACCCCCACAAACATGCTGTAGCCGTGAGGAGAAGGTGCCATGGGCTCCACTTGGCACTGAGCCTGAATTCAGCCCTACCCTTGGGCATCCATTCAGACCCAGCACTTTCCCTACACCTCTATTTTAGCTCAAACAGATTAAATTAAGAATATTCACATTAATTTGCTGTCTGTGTGAAGGGGCTGAGGATTTCCCCTCCAGCTGAGGCAGGATCCCCACAGCTGCCCCGAGCCCAGCACTGGCTCCCAGACTTGCTGGTGTGTCCATCTCCTCCTCCATGCTGCTGAGCAGATAACAATCAAGATAATAAGCCTTCCAGCCCTGCTCAAAGCATTTAACGAAGCCAAGTGCTAATGAATTTGTCTTCACAGTGCCCAGGAGATGGGTTAATGCCATGTGAGGTGGAGGGAAACCAAGACAGGAGAAGGTAAAGTGGCTGAACTTGGTCACGAGGTACCTCAGGCTGGATGCAGGAGCCAGAGCTCCCTGCCTGGAGCAGGGAAAGGACAACAGGTAGACGTGAGGGCAACCACAGCTCTCTCATGTGGCTGGAGAGACAGGTTTGCCCACGTCTGGGAGGACAGGGGGGACTCTCCACCCATCCCGGTCCCAACTTAGCCCCGAGTGGCTTCAATGCAGTTCAGATCTCCCAACCCTTGGCACCACCATCCTACTCTGCATCCTGTCCCCCAGACGTTGCAAGACCCCAAACCCCACTATCAAGGTGCAGAGCAGAAGGAGTCACAGGTCCCCTTGCGAACAAGCTTCCTTGGTTTTGTGACTCACCACCCAACCTCCTCGGTGTCACTGTGATTCCATCTCACTCTGCTGGAGCAGCATTGCACCACCTCTCATCAGTGATGAAGACAAGGGTCTGACAGCTCATCCTACGCTGAAGGGGCAGCCTGACCCTGGCTGTAGACACATGCCTGATGCCTCTCTCCATCTCCAGCATCTTTGGATCTCCATGTTCTCATGCAATGAGCATCCTCTCGCAGATGTCAGGTCCCCCTGTGGAGGCTGCTCCTGCCAGCAGGGTCACGGTGGCTCCGCCTGCAAAGGTGGAGACATCCCATAAATCACAAGGATGTGGCCTCTGTGTTGGATGCTCTCACGGCACACACATCCTCACACGCACATTGATGGCACATTAAAAATATTCCTCACTTTTTCACCCGCGACAAATTTCCAGGAGTGTTTGAACCACAGCCCACATCCTATCTGTAAAGGCAGAGGTTTCCCTCAGCTCCCCCAGCCCTGCTGGGAAAACACAGAACACTGAACAACATTTCTGGCACTTTGGGGTTATTTTTTGTGATGGCTGACACTGCCCCAGAGCCAAGCTCAGCACTGCCTTGCTCTCATGAAGCCCCTGGAGAAGACCGGGGGTCAACTGGGATGTTCCACCCCCAATTCAAAGCCCCATTTTGATGTCTCAGAAAATTAAACAAAGAAAATATGTTTTAAAACCAGCTCCCACCTTATGTTGAGCTAACTCTGACATGGTGACAGCTCTGAATGATGATGGCAAGCCACGATTTTCTGGTCAAATCTTTCCAAGGTGCCTGTTGGGCCAGGTAAAGGAGAACTCTGAAGGATGCTCACACCCTCATGGACACTGGTCAGGTTCCCCTGTGCCATCACCAGTACTTGTAGCAGCATTTTCTCTGCCCAGTTTGGCTCCCAGCCACAGAGGAGGAGCAGGGGAGGCCACAGAAGGTGTTTACACAACACAGGGATCGTCTCAGCGAGACAGGAGCCTTTGCCAAACCCCGAGCTAAGCTGATATGGAGGAGATATCATCAGTGTGTTTTTGCTAATTATCACTAATAATTATTTGCATGTAGTTGCTTTTAGGAGCTCCGGTCCTGGCTCAGCCCCTGCTGCTCTTGCAGCCCTGTGCAAGTGGAGCAGACAGGAGGGTCCTGCCCCAAAACCCTGCGGGTGAGAGGAGAGAGAGAGTGAGCATGGCACCTGGGCAACCCCCCTGTGCTGTCCTCTCCCTGCTCACACCAGTGACAACCAGTTAGACCCTGTCTGTCCTTTGAGTGTGGGCAGCACCTCGGCCTCTTGTCAAACCCCAGATTCATCACAACTCATCTATTCGCAGCTTTCCCCCCTCCCCAGCCCTGCGGGATGTCTTTCTGCTGACACAGCAATCACCCCCCTGTCAGCTCGCCTTAACAGCACCAGGATTTCTCATTTCCAACCCTGGTGCATCCCAGGGTGATTCCCAGTTCCTCCATTAACCCCTGGCCCTGCAGGATGGGGGCAGCCAGCCCTGATGGATGCTCCAGCATCTCTTCCACCTCTGGTTAGCAGGAACGGTCTCCTCTCTTTCCTTCCAGCCACACCTGTGCAGAAGAGTATTTAACCTGGAGGTAACGGGTGTTGAGACTTTTCTTCTCCTTTCCTTACCTTCTCTAACGAGAACAATGGAGGCAAGGTTTGCAGAGGGAGGTAAAGTCTTTTTTTAGACTGACTGAAATAATTAGAAGAAAAAACAGGCAGGCTGTTGGGTACATGAGCCCTCCAGCAGGCCTGAAATAGAAGCAGAAGTCTGCAGAGCTGAATACCACTGGAGAACAATAGCTCCGAGCGTGACTAGTTGTGTTAACCAGTTCTGCCACCAAAGACCATTCCCCAGGTGGTTCCCTTGGGCTAAGGAACCACATCACCCCTCAGCTGAAACCCACTGTCCTGAGCCCACCCCACTGCCAGGAGTCACTGCTGTGGCTGCCACGTGGACCTGAGCCCAGGCACTGCTCCACATGGGCTTCGTGATGCCCTGAGTGCCAAGATGGCATCTCTCACCTCTCTGCACCCTGTGCCCTATTCTGCTGCTCCTGACCCCAGCCCCAGGGACACTGCCACTCTGAACCCTGTCTGACCCTAGGGACCCTGCTTGACCTGGGGACCTGCTAATTCTAGGGATGTTGTCCTACCACAGGGGGCTGGGCTGATCTCTGGAGATCCTGCCTGATCCTGAGGACCCTCCGATTCCAAGGATGCTGTCCCGCCACGGGGGTCTGCCCTGATCCTTGGGGAACCTATCTCATTCCTGGCATCCCTGCCTGACCCGGGGGACCCTCTGATTCCTGGGACACTGTCCTACCACGGGGGTCTGGCTTGATGTCTGGGGAACCTGTCCAGCCCTAGGGACCCTGCCTGACCCTGGAGACCCTCCTATTCCAGGGATGCTGTCCTACTGCAGGGATCTGGCCTCATCCCTGGGGACCTTATCAGATCCCTGGGGTCCCTGCCTGACCCTGGGGACCTCTCCTACCCCAAACTCCTTGTCTCACCCCCGGGACCCTCTCCCACCCCCGTGTACCCTGTCCCACCCTCCTGTCCATATCTTACCCCGTCAGCTACCATCCGACCCCAGGGACCCCCCCATTCATCCCGCAGTCTTACCCCTTTCCCCCAGCCCCATCCCCTCCGGGGGAGATCTCAACCCCACGAAGGCTGCGGGTGGAGCCGGGGCCCGGGTCGGGGCCGGGCCAGGCGGAGAGGGGAAGGGAAGGGAGGGCCGGGGCCGGCGGCGGGGGCATCCCCGCCTCCTCACTTGCAGCGCCGGAGCCGCCGGAAACCCGGCNGGGGAGGGGATGTAGCGGAGCCTCCAGGATGGGATCGAGCTGGATGTGACCCCCGGGACGGGGAGGGGACCCCCGGGACTGGACGGGACCCCCGGAACGGGGAGGGAACCCCCGGGACCGGACGGGACCTTCGGAGCGGAGATGTACCGGAGCCCCCCGGACAGCGATATACGGGACTCCCGGAACGAGGATGTATCGGAGGCCCCCGGACAGGGATATACGGGACCCCCGGGATGGGACGGGAGCCTCTCGCTGCTGCTGCTGGCCGGGAAAGTGGGAGATGATCGGCACCGGCCACTTTACGGTTCTTTTTGGCCTTGCCGACGTTGGGACATTCCCGGATCCAGCGGCGGGAGGCGGTGGGGGCACCACCGGTGACCCAGAGGATGGGGGTCCCTCCTCCCACCCTCGCCCGGGTGTGTTGGAGCTGCCCCAGTTGATGGGGCAGGAGCATCCCGAGAACTCTTGGGGTTTTCAGCTTCTCACCGGGCGGCTGAGGCTGAACGGGCAAACGCTGGCGGTGCCGGGGGACGAGCGCTGGCAGAGTCGGGCTTGTTCAAATGCCGTGCTTGGTCTGGCCACCTTGTGCTGCCTCTTGCTGGGGTGTTGTACTTCCGTGCTGGAGCTGGGCCTCGGTCAGACCGCCAGCTTGGCCATGGCCACATACCTCGCAGCCTTCCCCAAGTCTGTCCTCTTCCTCCTCCTTCTCCTCCATCTCTGTCTGGGCTGGGTTTAACTCAGAGAAGACCAGCGGTGCTTTCCCATCACATGTAGGTTCTCACATCCAGGGATCACACCCCAAATAATCCATCCCTGTGCGGATTGATTAAGATGCCACAAATTTGTTAGCAAGTTAAACAGGTCGTTTTCTCCCCTCGTCCTGCTTCCTTTCCTTAAATGAAGTTTTGCTGCTCATGCACAAAGAAATCTGGTAGGGTGGGTTGCTGGAGGACTTGTTATGCTGGTAGCTGTGGCTTGTCTGCCTCCTAGCCCCCCTTATTTCATCTCTCAACATTTTGTGGCAAGAATAAGAGCTTTTTTCAAAGCAGCCCAAGTTGGTGGTGACTGAGAGTTGTTATTATCCACCGACATCCATGAAATTAATCCACAGCAGAGAAACTGCTTCCAGCTGGAGCCCACTGGCCAAGGGGCCTTCACACCCACCCCAGCATCACTGACCAGCTCACCGGCCACTCTTGGTTACCCATTAATGAATCCTCCAAGTGATGACTTGCAGGAGGGGGTGTCAGATGCAGTTCCCCAAGTTTCACGTGGGTCTGAGCAGTTTATTTCCAGCTTTGCTTCTGCGGGTCAGGGAGAAGTGGAAGTNTGCTGCTGCTGCTGCTGCTGCTCCCCGAGAAGTTGTTGCGGAGGCGAGAGCGGCGGGGCCCGGCTCGGTATGACCGCCCGCCCGGAGCCCAGCGGGGCAGCGGGGCGGCCGAGCCCGTGAGCGGGCGGCGAGGAGCGACCGGACCCGAGCCGACATGGAGCAAGTGAGTCCGAGCGGGACCGCACCNTTGGGGTTTTCAGCTTCTCACCGGGCGGCTGAGGCTGAACGGGCAAACGCTGGCGGTGCCGGGGGACGAGCGCTGGCAGAGTCGGGCTTGTTCAAATGCCGTGCTTGGTCTGGCCACCTTGTGCTGCCTCTTGCTGGGGTGTTGTACTTCCGTGCTGGAGCTGGGCCTCGGTCAGACCGCCAGCTTGGCCATGGCCACATACCTCGCAGCCTTCCCCAAGTCTGTCCTCTTCCTCCTCCTTCTCCTCCATCTCTGTCTGGGCTGGGTTTAACTCAGAGAAGACCAGCGGTGCTTTCCCATCACATGTAGGTTCTCACATCCAGGGATCACACCCCAAATAATCCATCCCTGTGCGGATTGATTAAGATGCCACAAATTTGTTAGCAAGTTAAACAGGTCGTTTTCTCCCCTCGTCCTGCTTCCTTTCCTTAAATGAAGTTTTGCTGCTCATGCACAAAGAAATCTGGTAGGGTGGGTTGCTGGAGGACTTGTGATGCTGGTAGCTGTGGCTTGTCTGCCTCCTAGCCCCCCTTATTTCATCTCTCAACATTTTGTGGCAAGAATAAGAGCTTTTTTCAAAGCAGCCCAAGTTGGTGGTGACTGAGAGTTGTTATTATCCACCGACATCCATGAAATTAATCCACAGCAGAGAAACTGCTTCCAGCTGGAGCCCACTGGCCAAGGGGCCTTCACACCCACCCCAGCATCACTGACCAGCTCACCGGCCACTCTTGGTTACCCATTAATGAATCCTCCAAGTGATGACTTGCAGGAGGGGGTGTCAGATGCAGTTCCCCAAGTTTCACGTGGGTCTGAGCAGTTTATTTCCAGCTTTGCTTCTGCGGGTCAGGGAGAAGTGGAAGTGCTGACAGCTAGGCTTGGGAGAGAACGTGGAAAGGGAGAAATAAAGTGGAGGTCTGGAGATGAGAGTTGTCTTCTGGGAGGTGTTCATCCATGCCTTGCTAGTGAGGAGTGTGCAATAAATGAGCTTCTTGCTTTAAATGAAGTTACTGCAGCTGGGCAAGACACTTCTGTGTGCTAGGTGTAGTTTGTAAAAGCACCACTATGATTCAGCTGTTGTTTTGGGGTTGTTTTTTTTGTTTGAAGACAGGAAAAGTATGTGGGTTTGTGGGCCTTTAAAACACAGGACCCTTAAAATACATGCCCAGCTGTCAGATAAAATTCTGTTCTGCCCCTCCATCTCTGCTGAGCTGTGAAATGTAAGCGTAAACCAGGCTGGAAGAGTGAAATTCCTATTTCCCTTTCAGTGCCACTGTGGTATAAATTGTAAAAATGACTCGTGCGGGTTGGTTTGGGGAGTGATGCCTTTGGCATGAACCAGCCATGGGATAACTCACTTCTTCCCTCGTTTTTGCTTGGCTGATGCCACTGGGTTTCTTCTCATGGATTTACAGCAGCATCAGGAATGAATTCAGCCCAAGGACATCCCAGAAAGGATATCTTAGTATTTCTTGCAGAAGGAATACCCACAAAAAAAGCTGAATTAACAAGAGTAACTCATCTGTTTGTGCCATGCTCTGGTCTGAGTTGGAAGGCGTAAATATAATCCACAAAAATGTCAGGCACCATCTCCAGGACTCTTCCGCTTTCGCAGGAACAAACAGTCAAGTTGCATCATCTGTATTTTTACACCCTGAACCTGCAGGCAAAGGATTACAGCAACTGCTCCCCCCATCCTGTGAGGTGCTGTGTGTGTGAGGGGGAAGCTGCTGACCCAGAGATAGCAGCTTCACAGCCCCCAGCACCTGTAGAGTGTAGGATCCCACCCATCACGTCTGTCCTGTAGCAGGGACTGGAGGAGACATGAGGCAGCTCAGGTGACTCCTGCGCAGTGCAGGGGGCAGAGCTCTTTGCTGGTGGCTGCTGTCATCTGCTGAGGCCAGCACTTTCCATCTCATCTCATCTTCTCCTGGGCTGCTCAGGGCTTGGAGTCATGGATCCTCTCTGCGGATGCTCCCAGGGCGTGAACCTTGGTGTTAACCTTGTGCAAGGTTCAAGTTGTGCCAGGGGAGGTTTAGGTTGGATGTTAGGAAAAAATTTTTCACCACAAGGGTTGTCAAGGGCTGGCCCAGGCTGCTCAGGGCAGTTGTGGAGTCCTCATCCCTGGTGGGGTTTCAAAGCTGTGGAGATGTGGTGCTGAGGGACATGGTTTAGTGGTGCCCTGGTAGTGCTGGGTTGGACTCAATGATCATAAAGGTCTCTTCCAACCAAAACAATTCTATGGCTCTGTCCAGGTGGGTGGCTCCAATCAAGGCTCCTGAGCAGCGTGGGGAGAGGGTGAGCTGCAAGGCCCCCCTGCAATGCCATGGAAGGGAGCTACAGTCCTGGGAAGGCTGGAGAGCTGCCCGCGGGAGTGGGCAGCACACACTGCCAGGCAAGCTCTGCCCAGACTTTGCAGCTCTACCTTGTGCAGCAGCGCAGGCGTGAGCCCCAGCATCAACAAGAATGGTTACTGGGGCAGGTTGTTTCTTCAGAGGGAGATGTAAAGTGCTATGTCTTCACAGGGAGTATTTTTATATTAAAACCTGAGGAGGCAGGGTAGTTTTCACTCTGCAGAGCACCGGGAGAGGCCATGGAGAGACATATTTGCCGTGTGATTTCAGACAGCCTTTCTGCCAGGTGGGGGAAAAGAACAGCAAAGCAAAGCAAAAAAAAACCCCAGCCTTAAGGAGTGAAAACATTTTGGCAGGTGTTGGGTCTGGAGTCACTCAAATAAACTCTTCATAAAGCCAGGCAAAACTGCTACGAGGGAGGGTAAAGTCCATGCCCAATTATCTAAAAATGACATCAAAAGGGTGCTAGATCAGGAAACCAGCAGGTCTATATTTGTGCAGCAATTGATGTTTGCTGAAGTCGCAGATCACAACTGAATACAACTTCCTGGCAACCTCAAAAGTTGAAAAAAAAACCCCTCATGCCGTACCCCTTGTTTCCTGGAAAACTTTTTCATGCTCTGTCATCCTGTATTGTGGCCGTTTCAAACACTGCTCAGTGCAGTTGAAATAACTTCTACAAAGGGCTCCAAAGAGGTTTCCTCCATGTTTTCTTGTAGGTGATAGAGAGTTTATTAGAGTTTCTTGTTCCCAGTCTGCCCCTGCAAAGCCAAGCCTCTTCCCGACCTTAGTGGGGATAAGAATAGATGGGGGGTCATGGGGTATTTAATCAGTTTTTCCTCTCTTTCTGGGTGTGAGTTCCCTCTTTAGAGTAATGGCTCACCCTTATGGTAGCTGCTGTCCAAGGGTGTGTTTGTTGGGAGTCTGGTGAATGAAAACAGATTTGTTAGTGAGGCTCTCCTCCAATTTTTTGGAGTTGTCCATAGGCACTTGATCTGTCCTGGCCACGGGAGTGTCCAGTTCCAACAGCCTTTCCATGGTTGTGGGATTTCCTCATGTTATGAACTCCAACCACTCTAGTTTGTTTAGTTTGGGGGTTTTTCCTACAAGAAAAGGGTTCATTCAGCAGCTAGTAAGGGCCATTTGGGGATGGTTGGGGCTCTGCCTTTGTTGTGCATCCTCTTTTTGTGCAAATCTGCAGCAGGATTACTGCTGTTACAGACAGGGATGTGGAGGAAAATGAGTCTGTGGGAACTCTGGGTTTCCTGGGAGGAGGCTGCAGGATTTGGGGTTGGCCTCTCCTTACAAGTCACAAGGTTGGTGAGGTGTTTGTGTAAGGAGATTTGGCTCAGCGAGGATTCCCCTCGCCTTGCTCTGGGCAAAGAGGCTTATTGAGGAGTGCTGGGAGCAGCAAGGTGCTCTGAGGGAGGGGAAATGGGGATCCTGCCATTGCAAAGACTCTTCCAGCACTTTGAGGAGGAGAAGAACTCTCATCTGTGACCGAGTCTGCTGGTGAAGGCAGGCAGCTAATAAGCCTGGCTGCTCCTGCTCCCTGTCTTAGGTTTCCTGTCTCCGTTTGATGAGAATATTGATATTGGATATTGCTGATGTTTTTTTTCAAAGCAGGGAAGTTATGCATCTCTTGGTTTTTACCAGGCCTGGAAAACCAGCAGCCTCCCAGTGCAGGATGCTGGGGCTCCCCATACTGCTGTGGGTGGGCAACAGGAGGCTGTGGCTGTGGCAAACAGCAAGGAGCTAAAGGCAGGACAAAAAACCCCAAACCTATGCTTAGTGCTGCCTTCTCTGCCAGTCCTTCTCGCTGCCTGTGAACCACACAGGAGCCTGCTGGGAGCATTTTAGTGCAGATGTGATGAAGTCCTGGGCCTTGTGCTGTGGATTTGCTCACCAGAGTTGAGTTCGGGGCAATGACCAAACATAAAGACTTAGAGGAGAAGCTTGAAGAAGTGGCCACGAGCTAAAACATGAGCGTTGCCAGCAGAGAGCCTGGGGAGTAAAGCAGAGAGGGGGGTCCTTGTTTTCAAGGAGTACTTGGTGCACAAGCAAGCAAAGAGCTCTTCCACAGAGAGGGGAGCAAGGTAGACTTGCTGCCATCCCAGCAGTGTCCCCAGGGGTGGCCAGGGTCCATGACTGCTCCCTGGTCTTGTGGAGGTTGAGTTTTCCTCTGGAAGATGCTAGTCTTTTTCCTTGTGATGTGGTGGGGAGGGACGATGTGTGGTTGGGTGCTGAGGTCTTCTCTGGGCAGGACCTTCATTAAATGGATGTGAAGTGCTTTTGATGTAATTCCTTCTCCCTTCTGTCCTCACAGGATACAAAGGAGGAGGTCTCAGAGAAACCAAAGCCTGCTCCAACCGCAGAGAAGTATGGCTGGATTAAGAAAAGCAGCGGGGGGCTCCTGGGATTGTGGAAGGATCGTTACATCCAGCTACGGAAAACACAGCTCGTGGTCTATGAGGATGAGGTAAGGTCACAGCTAATGGCCTTGAATGAGGGATCAGGCCCTTGCTGACACATGTTCCTGCATTTTTCACTCTTCCCTCCAGCCCATTCCTTTCAAAAGGGCTTCTCCGGGAAGGGTAAATAAATGCAGAGACAGCAGCTGCATTGTAGAGTATATTATATATCATAAATATTGTAGCCAGTAAATATTTTGACAGTGCCACTGCTAAAAAAAAAATAAAAATGGGGGCAGGACATCCTGTGAGCAGGCGAACGGAGCAAAGCTTGGGGCGGAAGCAGGATATGTACTGTGTGGTTCTGGCATTTAAAGGATAAAAGTGGATTGTAGCAGGATGACTTCCCACCTGCTCAAGGGAAGGGCAGGCAATCCTGCAGCTGTTTGGCACCTCTCAAGCTGCTCAAATTGTTGCTAGCCAGACTCTTCAGGGGTTTTGTCCACTGATGGATGCAGGGTGAGATTGTAAGGGCTTGCTGTCCTCCTTAAGCAGGGACACAGTCTGGATTTGGCTCATCCTTTCACTTTACTTGAGCCAATACTGAGCAAAGGACTCCTGGGAGCCTTGTCCTGGACATCCCTAGATAATTTGCATGCCTTAAGTTCATGGCCTCGTTTAGAGCTGTTTCCAGTCAAATGAGAAAGAAGAGCCAAGCTAAATCTGTCCTGTGTCTTCATGCGAGAAGAATGGAGAGCACAGGGCTGGTCCTGCTGGGCTCTTTCCCTCGGTTCCTGGGCTGGATGAGGCTTCTGCAAGAGCAGAGTTTGCCCCAAAAGTTAGAAATTACAGCACAGAGCACAAACTACAACCCAGAGAGGTTTGAGATTAGGGGTGGGTAAATCTAAGCCCTGTTGGTATGTGTTGGTTAGAAGTTTGTGTGTGCACCACATGTCCATGTGGTGTCTGACACAAGGGGATCTGGGTCATCCGTGGGCATCAGGATGACCTAAACCCAAAATCCTGTAAAGCTTCTGTGCAGCATTTCAAGGGAAGAAGAATGGGGAAATGTTTCAGCAGCTGCACCGCTGCAATGATTTCAGGAACAACAGGACTGACAATGAGTTTGGTTCTCTATTTTTTTAAAAAAACTCCAACATACTATTGCCTAATAAAGAAGACTTGTTATAAACAATTTAGGTTAAAGGGTATTACCTCTTCACATACGCTGAACCCTCCTGCTCTTCCTGAATCCCAAAGCTTTCTGGAGGCGTTTGTTCTTAGTTTTGATATGTCATGAAGAGTAGAATAGTGAAATGAGAAGTCACTGTCAGGTGATGAGCAGCTCAGAAGGCAGGCAAAGCACTGGAGCTTTCTCTTACCCAAGGAGATGCAGCCTGGTCCTGCAGATGGTTGACTCTCTGCAGATTGCTTCCCAGTGCCCTGGACACCTGTTGACTCCAGCTGAAGCTTCAGGAACTCACAGACTTAAAACCTATAAACATGACATAGGTTTTTTTTGAAAGGCCATGCCGTTAAAAACAAGATCTATGGAGGCTCTCATTACCACAAGGGAAAAGAAGGCTTTTAAAGTAAGATTAATTTTCACAGATGTTCAGGAGGAGGAAAAATCCCAATCATTTAAAGGGTTATTTTATTATCTCAACAAGGAAAATGGCATTTGTAACAACCAGGCAGAATGTTTTCTGGTAGCCTGTGGATTATGGTAACATCCTGTAATAAATTGCATCTGTAAGCTACAGTAGCTACAAGGTCCCATTATTGTAAATAAGGGATCATGTTAATATCTATAGGCTATTAAACTGGCTTACAGTGAAGTCAAATGTCTTAGGAGAGGAAATTGCTACAAAATTATCTGGTAGCACAACAGGATAGTGTGTGATTGTGCAGACTTACTACAGGGGAACTAAAGGAAATGGCAATTTTCTGCACTCAGGAGGGGTCCCATGGCCACAGAATTGAGGCAGTTCATGTTTATTACTGCATGTATCTTCCTTTAACGTGAGTTAAGGCAGTGTGGCTGTCTCCATCTTACAGTTGGGGAACTGAGTGTTTGAGATGAGAAGGGCCAGTGTCAAAGGAGAGGCTGTGGTGCAGCATGCTACAGTGGCTGTTATTTCTGAAGCTCCAGTTGCCATTTTCCCCACCGGAGATTCTCCATATACCTGCCCTGTTGTGTGACCCTGGAGACAGGCACAGCATCCCAGTCCATCCCAAATGGGATTGTTCAGTGCTTGCTGAACTGGGGCCCTAGAGAAAGGAAGGAGATAAGTCTCAGGTAACAGAAATACAAGCATCTTTCCATATATATCCTAAATTAGACCTACATGGGTTAACTGGGAGGGAAGTCAGCTTCCACTTGGGAGGATAGGTTTAGAGCCTGAGTATTTCAGCTGGTCTGAGCCCATCAGATTTCCAGGAACTGAGCTAGTGACTTGGACAAATTGTGCTTTCCTCAGTCCCTCATGTGTTCAAGCCCTTCACAAAGAGGTGATAATATTGCCTTTAGCAGTTGTGTCATAGCAGGAACACTCGTTTGTGCAATTGTGGGAGGCTGGCTGCACTTGTAACTGAGGTTTGTGTGTGCAAACCAAGAGCAGAGGGGATGGCCAACACAAGATGCAGGCAGTAACATTGTACCGTGTGATCAGAAAGTACAGCCTGAGCAGAGCACAAATACTGTATTTATCCTCATCAATAGCAATCTCCTGGAATGTGCCCCTGACCTGCCCTGGGAGTGTATTTCCCATATTGCTTCTGTTAGTCAGGCTTTGGGGTTGGTTTAAAGCTGAGCTACCTCCTGAAGGCAAATTGCAAATGGCTATTGTGTTACCTGAAGCAGATGGAGGGGGGAAAGTCATCCCACCCGGCTTCGGGTTTCTCTCAGCGGAGGTGAAATGAAGGGAGATGGATTTCTTGTTATCTGCAGTGCCTCCATCTACAGCACCCCACATCTGTACCCTCATGTAAATGAAGACTTAGTTGAGCAAGATGTTTGTCTGATATTACATACCCAAATGGCAGGAGAGGAGGCACCGATGGGAACTCGTACAGCTCAGACCCTGAGAAACTGCTCAGAAATCTCAGGGAAGGCCCACATGGAACCAAGCAGGTTATCTTCTGACAGGGTTTCTTGTCGTCTTGTCTCTGTGTATTCCTACCAGAATAAAAATTAAGCTACAGCAGAAAGCATCTGAAGACCAGACAATCCTGTGCAGAGAGACTACACAGATCAATACCATCACTCCATGGATTAGAGAGCATCCGTCTTGGGTTTGGGGATTTTTTTTCCCTAGACAGTGCAGCTAGTGGTTAGAGTTGGGGTTTTTTGTTGTTTTGGGGTATTTTTAAGACAAAAGAGTCTTCTAGAGACCAGAGGATCCATTCAACATTTAACAGTCTCACAGTTAACATCTACATTTTGCCCTGGTAAAGTGCTAGCAGTGTGATTTATTAAATCGCAATTTATTAAAGCACTTTGAGATCCTCAGATGGAGAAGTAAATTATTATTTTGGCCAGTCTAGACAGTGAATGGAGGGTCACAGCACATGAATGTGTGTTAGTGAGGAGGTCTTCATATAAATAAAAATGTTAGTGGGTCTTTTTCCCCCCTTTTTATCAACTCATTACAGAAATTGTTTGCCAGATGTGATTCTTTGGTTTAGCACATGCATTAATATGTGTAGGTGTTCAGTAATTTTCTTCTCAAAGGCCAAGCTTACAGACATACATACATTAAAGTCACAGTGTCTGCTCCATAAATAGCTAATGGTTTTCTGCATTAAGTCATGAATGTAGGGGTTTCTGTACCAGGATTTTAAGTGTCCCTTACAGCAAACACAAAAGCAATTTAAAAAAACAAGCTCTAAAATCTATAGAGGAAAAGAGAGAGGTGGCCTGAAGGGAATTCCCTGCCTTGATCAAGTGCAGCACTGTGGGACAACTCTGTGAGCTGTGGCCTGCGGGCTGCAAGGAGGCTTCACCAAGTGAAGACTCAACCTTTGTGTCTCAGGACCATGTAAAAAGATTGTTTTAACTTCTTTGTGACACCAGAGACCAAATTGAGTGGTAGCTTATCTGGAAGATGTGGCTGAGACTTGTGTGTTGGGGCAGGACTCTGGAAGCGACCTTGTCTCTGCATGATGCTGTCATCCAGGTCCCAGGAGGTTGAAGGGACCTGGAGACCTGTGGCAGGGTCAGGACTTTATCTTCGTGGTGCACAAAGGATGTCTTTGTGACCCAGGTAGGCTCACAGAGAGGGGATGGCTGTGTGCCAAGGATAAAACAGAGACAAAAGCCCCATTCTGATGCTCCCTGAACTCAGATGCTTTTCCTTTGCTCTCAGACACGGAGTTTTCTTATTTCTCTGGCTGCTCTCTTCCCTGCCTCCTCTGGAGAGGATAACTTACTTGAGAAGCTCAGATCTCTAAGATGAAGGAGCCATAGCCTGTACAGTCAAGCCAGTGCCCCTGGGATGCAGGGTCCTGCATGTCCCCATCCTCGCTGCCCTTGTTCTCCGGCCAAGCCAGGGTCCCCACAGCCTCCCCAGGGAGGAGAGGGGCAGCGGGAAGACAAGAGGTGATGTCAAGGCAAAAGCACAACTCTCTACCCTGCCAAGTCCTGCTGGTCCCCCAGCTCGGTGCTCCACTGGCCTTAGGAAGTGGAGGACGGCTCACACAGGATCCAACGGAAGGTTCCTCTCCAAGAGGCAGAAAGGATGGCAGGGACAAGGAGAGTGACATGGTGCTGGGGACCTCCTCTGGAGAGAAGGGTGGGCAGGAGTCTTCGTGCTGGTCTCTGGTCAGAGTGCTGCCAAGCTGCCTACATCCTGAACCCAGCAAACTTTCCTGTGGGGGGTGGTGACCGCACCGGCCGCTCGGCAGTGCTGTGATGTGGGCGGTTGTCCACCAAAGGCCAGGATGAGATCACCCATCCCCGAGGCATGTATTCCTGACCTCACCCTTCTCTGTCATTTGTTGGCCACTCAGGGGTTATTATTTCCATCCCTGTCCTTTTGCAGTGACATTGCAATACCAGGATTGCAGCAGGAGCCTTGTGCCTCCAAAGGGCTCAGAAATGTCAGCAGGATTTTATCAGCCAGGTTTTAGGTTTGGGCAGGATTAATCTCCTCCTCCTAGTCTATATTTTTCCAGTCCTCTGCTCACGTTCTCCTACTCAGTGTTAAATGAAATAAGCAGTAATGTCATTAAAATAATAAACCTAAATTAGATCCAGACATCCCTCGGTGGCTCAGAACTTGCTCTGCATCCCAGCATCAGATCCCTATCTCCAGAAATGAGGGTTAAAGAGAACTAAAGGCAGCCTGAGCTCTGCACAGCGACTTAAATGTCAAGTGGTAAAGGGAGGAAATTCCCCGCAGCCCACTTCCCTCTGAACTCTCCATTCCCTGCCTCCAGCCACGCAGCAGCTTCCTGGCTACGACATGTTTCCTCATCCCAGCCCCCCTCTCTGCTCCAGGAATTGCTAAATACAAACTCATACGGGTACAAAGAGCTGCCTCAGAAGCAGAGCTTGAGCTGGGGATGGTCATGGGCAGTGGTTTTAATTTAGGATGGTAATAGAGAGGTTCATGAGGTGTGCTGACGGCAGTGCTTTGCCAGCAAGAGCTGCTCTGCGATTCTCCCTGTGCATTTGTGTAAGGATCTTTGGGCTCTCCTGGCCTACTGAGACATGAAGAATATTATCTGCCCAGCCTTCTGCTGCAATTCCTATTAGGGATGGTGCTCCACAGCTGAACCGAGCCACGCACCGTGTGTGGAATTTTAGTTATGTTACTGGGAGAAAGGAGCCAAGATCACGGCCAGCAGTCATCAGTGGAGATACACCAGAAATATTCCTCCCCGAGACACTGGCCCTGACAGTTTTGCTGGCTATACAGGGCTCTATTTCCAATCCTGAGAGTTTTGACAGCTCAGCCTGGCTGCAGGAGGAGTGTGTCCCAGTCATGTGGTTCCTACTGACCTTGCTGGGGCCTGGCATGATGTCAGGACTCCCCTCTTATCTCCGCTTGACCTCCAGCTTCCAAGGGACTGCTTGGACCATCGTGATGCTTGTGTTGTCTTCCCTGTGAAAAAGCAGAATAATATCTCCTGTACTCATTGTGGGGAGGAGGTAGTGTCACTTCTGGCTGCAGAAGGTTGGACTAGATGATCCTTGAGGTCCCTTCCAACTTGACATTCTATGATGATCCCTTGATGAAGCCAACAGAGATGGCAGAAGCTGATGTTACCATCCACAACATGTTATTTGCTCAGCCACTGTGGACCACTAGCCACAAATCAGGCTGGAGCTTAAAGACCAGGGTGTTTTCTTAGTGACCTGCCAGCCTGATTTATGGGGGCTTGCTGTCTGCATGCAAGTTATTTTTAAGGCAGAAGAGCTTTTTGGACAGATGCAAAGGGAAGACATGCAGAGTTTGATGGTATATGATTGATTTCAGTGCCTCCTATTCATAATAATGTTTCATTCCCTCTCTGCAGGATGAACAGAAGTGCATAGAAACAGTGGAACTGGAGAGTTATGACAAGTGCCAGGAACTGCGTGCGCTCCTAAAAAAGAAAAACCGTTTCATTTTAATCCGCTCCCCGGGTAAGAAGGTAGGATTGCCTTTCTCATCACCCTCAAGTTTAACTCCAAAATGAGTTCCCAGGCAGCTGCACCCAGAGCAGAGGAAAGGCTCTGAGATTTAGCTCTTTGGCAGCTGGGAGGAATGACCTAGAGCTGGGAATGGTCAACAGCATGTAAGGAGGAGCACTATTGTCTTGTAGACTTTCTTCTTGTCATGGGGAGAGGGTCTTCCTGCAACTCAGCTTTTTCATCTTCATATTTTTCCTGCCTTATCATCTTCTTTCTTCCAATACTCCTTCAGTGGTAGAGAATGACAATTCCTTGGGATTCCCCCATGTGCTCCAGGCGAGGAAGTGTCCCTGTCCCATGTGTACATGCTGCAGCTTTGCCCAAGTTCCAGTGAAATCAATGATCCCCATCTATGAGACAGTTCCTGGAGTTGGAACCATTGATCTGAGAAACTCCAGTGCAAAGTTACTTGCAGCCAAACAGTTTTTAGAAGAAAAGGTTTATTTTGGAGAATTCATGAAACTCTACATTTTGAGCTTCCTGTGCAGCACCTGGTTAGATCCAGAACCTAACAACTAGGCTGGTGTCGCAAAGAAGCTGTACCCAAAGTCACACCTGCCTTCCTTCTTACATAGGTTCGTCATCCCTACACATCTGTGGAAGTTCTCCTTACTTCCTACTTACATGCTACACACTTCAGCATCTTTATGGGCAAGGATGCTTCTGTTGCTGCTTTGAGGCATCACACTTTGACTTATTTCTAATTTCAATGTGATTTTATTGACCTAAGAGATGTTACTAAATCTCCCCATGGAAATCTGAGAGGTCTGAGGGACAAAATACATTCATTTCCTTAAGAACGTGAACAGGCAGAAGCACCAACTTGCCTGCATTCCCCCATCTCCATTTTGTTTAAACCAATGGAGATTGTTTAGTCCTTGTTGTCATTGTTGCTTATTCTTTCACTCCAGTCACTTAGTGTTTATTCATATAATAAGACCCCAGCTGAGTTCAGAGCATCATTGTGCTGAACTTCCTTCAAAACAACAAAACAGGGACTGTCCTGCCCCAAAACACCACATGGACTAGGGTTGGGGAGGAGAGAGAAGGTGAACAATGTTTGTTTTGCGTGTAGGTGAGAAACAATGCCAATTTTAGATCAAAAGTGGCAAACCCTGGCAGGCTTGGTGTGTTTTCTAGAGGGTGGCTCAATAACTACAAGTGAACACCTATTCCCAGGGAGACAAATAAAAGCCCATGTGCTCAGAGATGGGCATCAGGGTGAGAATTATGATTATCTGTGAGTATGTTACTTAGAGAGGAGTGTGTAATGGCTGCATGTGTCTCTGTACTGCTGCATGAATCAACACAGGATGAGAGACCTGCTCCTAAACCTTTCATTTCTTGCTAGGAGAAGGATGTGCCCGAAGTCTGCCCTGAAAGGGTAACTTCATCCTTTCGGCATGCTGGCAAGTTTACAGCTCCCTGGTTTTTCATGCCACGGATTAAATGGGGACCTAGATAGAGGCTACTTTTTATAAGGCTCTTTTGGTGAAAGGAAAGGCTTTTATATATGAAAAGTTCCCTGTTTGTAGTTCCCCTCCTGCTCTCCTTTTGGCTGGGAATCTGGTGAGGGTGTTGACACACAACATACTCTGGCAGATGTTAGAACAGGCTTCAATTAGGAGGCCAATGTACACAACTGTCCTTCTTCTGTTTTGAAATCGCAGCTGTGGCGATATATATCAGCTAAACATTTTTCATTTGGGGGGCTTGCTGCCATCCACAGTTTAAAATCCCTCCATGAGCCGCCTTGCCAAGCCCTACCAGATCTTGCTTGGGCCTTTTTTTGCCCCCTCTCCTGAGGACAATGCTGAGGAATGCAGAAAGCCAGTGGGACTTTGGGACAAGCTGGGAAAGGCCATTTCTGTTTTAGTGCACAAACAGGAGTTTTCCTGTTGGAAACAAGGAGCTTGGTTTAGCTGTAGGGGAATACCACTTTTAAGTCTTGGATGGGATATTCTTGAAGAGCCATGAATCACTTGAAACTACTCTGCAGCTAGAGTTGCACCCAAATAACTAAGTTGCCTTGCTAAACACTGGCCCTTGATGGGTGTACCCCAGATTCTGCTTGCCCTGTTCACAAGGATGATGTTTTTGTTAAGCTGTGACAATATGAGCATGTCACACGTCTGCACTGGTGTGGAGCTGAAACAAAGCACTGCTGGGAGTGTGCAAAAGACCCCTTCTGCTCAGAAATCTTAAATGCTTCATTCCACCCGCAGCAATTAAATGAAAACCACTGGATGCAGAGAGCTGAGCTTATGAGGAAGGGCAGCAGCCTTGGCCTGGAGATTTTAAAACATACTCATGATGCAGAAAGCAGTGTAAAGGATGCTTGGTGTGAACTGCCTAGAGACTACAGAGATTGGCATAAGCCTGGTATTCAGCAGGTCTGAAAGCTTTCAGCTGCAGGGAAGTCTTAAGAATGGGAAGAAAGAGGGTGGTAGTAACAGAAAGAGTCCACAAGCAAGCTCCAGAGCTCCCCACACGTCCTTTCCTAGCACAACCAGGCACAAACTCCACACCTGGGTTGGGTGGAAGCTTCCATTGCTTTATTTTCCCTTAGTCAGCTTCGGAGGTACCTGCAGGGGCCCAGTCTGGAAGCTGCAGCAGATCACAATGAGGCATGTTTGCTCTGTGCATGGAGGATTATTCTCCTGGGGTCTGCCAGTTTGGCAGAGATGCTGTGTTAATCCCAGGGATGAGGTAGCTCTTGGTTCAGCTGCAGAAAACCACAAAGATCCCCCAACTGACAGTCCCTTGGCTTCTGCTCTTCCCTCCATGATCTAACCTGACAAAGTCATGTAGAAGAAGGCAGGAGATGATCTCACATCTGGCAGATAGACTCTGGTGCACTCTTGGTAGTTTAAGACGTTACTGATCGACCCCTACTCTGGCTTCTGCTGGAGGTGACCACCCTCTACCAAAAGTCAGCAGAAGGGAACACACTCTCACACCTAACCCAGCAGTTCACAAAGAAGTTCACAATCTGGTTTAGCCCAGCCCCACTGAACTGAAGCCAAGACCAAGCTGTGCACTGAGACAGCTGCAGAGCAAGCACAGGTTTCTGTCACCCACGTCTGCTGCAGATCAGCAGCAACTCACAGAACTGCTCAGCAAAGAGCTGGTGCTGGTAAAGGTCTTCAAGTGCAGCTACACAGTTCTCCAGAGCTTGTCTGCCAAATCATTCAGTGCAGGTACAACAGACTGAGCCCAGGGACACTGCTCTTTCCTGGAAAGCAGGGTCAGCACAGCCATAAGACTGTCACAGCTTGAAGAGACTGATGTCTCCAAGAAGCTGTGGAACAATCAGGGGGACTGTGCTTGCTGTCGCCACGGACAGTGACCCATGTGAGAGCCTCCTGCATGACATCCAGGCAGTGATTCAGCAGGAGCTGACTGGCGGTGCTGTGCTCAGTTGGCTGATGGCAAATGGCACAGTCTGTATTCATGGCTTACAATGGTCACTATCACATTAGGTTGAGCCATGACAGCTTTTCCTGGCACACCAGCCTGTTGTTTATGGCATGACTCAGTCTCAGCTGGCTTAGCAAGAAGGAGAGTAAATGCATTATCCTGCCTGCTGCCTTCTTGTGTTGGTGTCACTGGCTCTCTGCCTTCAGTTGCTGCTGGAGAACAGACCCTGCTTAACGTTTTGTGAAGAGTATCCATCTTGAGGTGCATCCTTTGATAATCTGTGAATGCCCAAAGGAGTAATTTTTACTCATACAGACAAGATGAATTCACTTATTCCTTTTTTTAGAGGACCTGGGGGTGTCAGCCTAGTGTACAGAGCCCCAGTGGCAGGCAGGACTGAGACCAACTCCTCCAGCTCCTTCCCACAGCTGTCTGCTTTACTGGTTGCATCCACCCCACTTTGGGTTATCCTCCTCTCCCCGGTGCCTTGGCCAAGGGCGTGAGCCACAGATGGATGCAGGCAGATAAAGGACTGCAAGGCAACCAAGAGAGTCTAGCCAGCAGCATCCCAAGCCCCAGCAGCTTGACTCTTTCTTGCTATCTGTGGGTATTGTTCTAAAAAGGAGGAAAAAAAGTTTTCAAAGATAACTGGGTATACTGGGAGGAACCTACTGTGAGCCTCGAGGCTGTGTCAGAGCCACAGGGACTTGTGCAAGCAGGGAGCAGGGTCCCACACAGAGGGAGCAGGGTTCCATGCAGACTGCTGGTTGTCCTCCCTCACCCAGCCCTTTGGGACACTGGAAGGCTTCTTTCTGCTGCCACCTCGGGAGCATCTTTCCATGTGTCCCTTTCTCCCCCATCTGTTGGGTCAGTGTTACACTGTGTGGCAGAGGGTTGTGTGCTGGAAGGACATCTCAGCTTCTCATTAACGATGAACCATCCCCCTGAGGCTTCACTCTGCTCTGCCACAGGGTTGCTGACACCAGCACTTAGTCACAGTCTCAGCTCTGGGAGGCCGGAGGCTTTTGTCTAGAATGAGGCACAGAAAGTGGCATTAGAAGAGGAAGCTTGAAGTGAGGCAGGAATCCTTTCCTTGAACAACATGTACAGAGATTTCTAAACCCTGGTGCAGGCTGCCAGGTCTTTGCCAGGCAGTGCAGCAGCTCAGCTGCTCACAAGTAGAGCTTTCTCATAAGCTTTTATAATCACAAAGCTTTGGGGCAAAATCGTTTCCAAACAAAAAAAGTTTTTAAGCACACACAAAACCAGGCCTGCTTGGACTCAGACAAAATCTGGCTGTCATTTGCTGTTGGAGCCTTGCCTTCCTTAGGTTCCCTGGTCAGTGTGGCCCTTCTGCACGCCAGACAAAGGGCTCTTTTTCCAGGGGGCTGTGGCTCAGGCCCTGAACTCTCCTCTGGGCTCTCAGGAAGACATGTGGTCCCGTCACCTTATATGCAAACTAATCTAATAAATAGTCTTTTCCCAAAATTGTTTCTTAACTCCCTGCTTGCCATGCTGGTTGTGAGGGTCTGGCACTTTGTGCAGATGTAAAACCATGGCTTTGAGGCAAGGAATAAATGCAAAAGAGAAGGGCAGTTGGTTTCTAGCTAAACAGTAGGAGTGTATGTAAGGAGATCAAACTTTAGTTCTGCAAAATTTCTGATGGAGCCTTCAGAAGTTGCTGAGACCTAAAACAACTGCTGCTTTCTTGTGCCATAAGCAAAACAGGGAGCTGCTATGAGCATTCAACTGTCAGTCACCATTAGCTTTGTCACTCTCATGTTATGTAGTCCCTGGTTCATATAGACACTGCTGTGATTTCAGAATGTGGAGCCTCATGGACAAAAGAGGCTGGGACTACAACTGCTCTTGAAGGCAATGGGCAGGTGCAGAATAGAATCATAAAATGGTTTGAGTTGGAAGGGACCTACCTATAGGATGTTAAATACCCAAACTCCCCTATTCTAAACAAACCCCCACTAGTATGTGTTTTGAATAAGCCTCTCTATAGCTCGCTTCCCCACTAAGACATGGGTCAGTTCAGTTGCTCTGAAAAGTAAGTTGTGAAGCCCCCAGGTTTTGTAGTGGTAGGCAGCAAAGAAAAGATTGTCAGGGGAATCAGTAATTCTGCTTTCAGGCAGAGAGAAATCAGTAAGACATATCAACCCACAAGGGTAAAACACCTGATGGGGTAGCCCAGTAAGAAGTGCCACCTCTGTCATTAGGGACAGTGCCAGAAGGAACATGCACAGCAGGCTGTCAGGACTGCTCTGGCAATGTTGGGGTTGTCTAATTTTAAAGTGCTTGATTTTGCAAGTTTGATGATGTTCTTTAGCACAAGAGTACTCCTGGGCACCATGTGGAGCTGTCTGGATCCAAGCTGGTCTGCCATAGAGCCACCTGTAATGTGAAGGTGATATTTCTCTCACCTATTCCTCTCACCTGAAGTGTATGTTGGGGCAAAGCTACATAATCCTATTGAGGTGCTCAGAGAACGCAACAGTGAAATAAATAACACCCTACCTATTGTTCTTGCTGTGGTCAAGAAGAGACTTGATGATCCTAGAGGTTTTTTCCAACCTAAATGATTCTATGATTCTATGACTTGAAACACCGAGCACAGCCAGGAGGAAGGGGAGAGCTGGCTGGAGGACAGGCCACACAATCACCCATCACTCCCTCCTTATTTGTGCCCCATGCTTCTTGCCAGCTCTCTCTTAGAATCACAGAATCATTTAGGTTGGAAAAGACCTCCAGGATCATCAAGTCCAATCTTTGTCCAACATTTCCCTGACCCCCAGACCATGTCTCAATGTGCCACATCTACTTGTTTGTTGAGCCCCTCCAGGGATGGTGACTCCACCCCCTCCCTGGGCAGCCTGGTCCAGTGCCTGACCACTCTTTCAGGAAAGAACTTCTTCCTAATATACAATCTAACCCTCCCTTGGCACAACTTAAGGCCAACTCTTGTCCTCTTGTATGGCCAATTCTTGTCCTCTTGTATGGCCAACTCTTCCCTTCTTTTTAGGACAGGTGTCCAAGCCCCAGAGGGAGAGTTCACTGATGTATTTCTTCATTTGCAAACAGAAAAAGGGGTTATTCTTTTCACTTACATTGCCCTCATGCTTCATCACGCCCATGCTCAGCTGAATCTGGGTTAGTGCAGCCAAGCTCAGCACCCTGGATTCCTGTATCAGTTCTGTTCTGAAGAGCCACAGAACAGGGAAGCAGGTAGAGCCCATTGCCCACAGCCTTCCCGTTGCTTGCAGCCTGGGGAGAAGTTGGAGATAAATTACTTTATTGCATGGGACCCAGCACAAAATGACTTGGACTTTCAGTCTGACTCTCTATACACAGTGTGACCATTTGCTGTGCAGCTCCCAGCTCCTCCAAGAGCTATTCCAAGTGCTCTGCAGAAAGAAGAATCTCTTACTTTCTTACCGCTTTAGTTACTTGTTGCAAAAATAAAACTAGAGCAACAAGCTGTTCAGCATAACAAAATCCTGGTCATGGGAGCTATGAAGTGAGGTATTTGCCAAAGCACAAAGGAATCTGTAGTTTAAACACAGGCTGGAACTGGATGTTACAGAGAAACTGAAGTGATACACAGAGAGCAGAGAGCTGCCCCTCTGGCCCTGACAAGGAGTGCTTAGGCAGAATTGTCTCTCTGCTCTTGCAGGTTCATGATATCAAATTTCAAGCTCCAACTTCAGAAGAAAAGGAATCGTGGATAAAAGCTCTTAATGAAGGGATCAATAGAGGCAAAAACAAAGTGTTTGATGAGGTAAGAGCAACAGTTTTCAAAGCCTTGTATTTCTGTGTCAGTTCTCATCCACTGCTTTTTTAGCTAAAGGCAGAACCTGCCCCAGAGCCCATACTCCCTGTCCTTCCTGCACACCAGCCATGGTTGAAGGAAAGAGAAAGATGGAATTCAAGACAAACCAGGTCACATCCCCACAGGCTGGGAGCTTTTAGCCACTCCGGTTCCCAGCCCAAGAAGGTAGAACATGTAGAGAGCTCTTTGCACCATCCTACATGTTGCTGCCTTTCTCTCTCTCCCACCTGGGGTTAGATGCAGGGAGGCAGGGGCAGCTGGTTGAGGAGATGGAGGGATGGTCTGTGCTGCTAAGAGCTAACATCTCATCAGGAGGTCCATGAGACACAAGAGCTCACTGAAGTCAGTGGGAGATGGTCTGGTGGCTTCAGCAAGTGCAGGGGTGTTCCCCTCTCCTGATGGAAGCATCTGGTGAGTGGTGTAGAGCTGGGGCTGCAGCCTGGAGAAACTCATCTTCCCCACGCTGCCGTGATCCTCAGTACCAAAAAGCCTGTAAATGGAGGTATTTGGTTAGGACATAGCCCAGTCTTCAAGACTGGAAAAATCTGATGTGACTCAGTCCACCAGCTATTCTGCCTGCAGTCTGGAGAGAAGTCTGGTGGAAAGTTACTCTGTGGGTCTGGTGAAACCTGCCTGCCTGGCCCCAGCACACCTGCACTCCCAAATTCTCCTCCCATTCTACTGCGCAGGATGAAAATTGTACATCCTAGAGCCTGACTAACCTTGCCCTGCTCCCTGTTAGCTTGTAAATCAGCCCTGAACTAAGCCAAAGGAGCGCATCTGTTGTGCAGTTGTGTCAGTCACTGGAAGGAAGTGCACAAAACCACCATCATGGGAATGACACAAGAAGCAATGGGCAGAGTAAGGAGGGGACAAAGCAATCAGCAAGATCTGTTTAGCAAAGGAAACCAAAGCAATGAGTAAAAGTTTTGAGACAAGGGTGAAGTGCTGCAGATACGGTGCTAGAGATGAAAACTCTGGGAGCCTGGGCTTTGCTTTCAGTCAGCAGAGGGCAAAAGCAGGAGGAGAGGCTGGAACATGCTCCTTTTTGGCCTAGCAAATGATGCCCCATGTCAGGATGTTGCTGGTAGTGGGATGTAGCAGTTCCTCAAGCCCTGGGACCAAGCACGAAGCAATACATGGAATTAAAGGGGACCATCTGGGACCAGCAGCAGCCTGAGAAGACAAAACCCAGCAGCCAGGTCTGCTCTCATATTTCAGCAGGTGGGAGATGTGATGTCCTGCAATGCAATGCTGCTGAGCCCTTGCTGGAGGGTCCCCACACCAGCTTGGAGCTGCCAGGAGGGGCACAGCACATGGCTCTCCGGTGGGCAGTGAGCTCTGCACACCCCCCTGGCAGCACAGCAAGGTGGGATCTCAGGTCACCTCCCTGCTCTGTGGCCTGGGGTTATCCTGCTTACAAGGATCTGGGTGCTCAGAGGGAGCCAGCCTCTAATTCTCATTCATTCCAGTAAGGATCAAACCTCAGATTTAAAGCATTTCTGCACAGGCCAGGCACAAGCTAATGGGTCAAGCTCTCAGCTGGCTTGGATTAGCTGTTCTCCGCTGAAAGAGCTGTGAAACCACTTTGCCATATCAGCCAGGGATTGGGAGCCATTTTTCCCTTTAAATCCCTATTTCACCTTGCCAGCTCTCCTATTGTACAAAGGCCAGCAAACCAAAGACATGCTGATGTTCCACCATTCCTGGTCACTGGTGCTGCCCCTCCAGCCCTCAGCCATCACAGCGTGGGTGGCTGGGTGATCATCACAGCAAAATACCTGAGCCATCTCATTTAAACTGTATTTTTCTATCTTGAAAGGTTGGATTAGATGATCCTTGAGGTCCCTTACAACCTGGCATTCTATGATTCTATGATACCTGCCAGGGGGCTGGAATCTCCCTCTCCACGTGCAGGAGGCAGTGGATTTCTCATCTGATTCCAGGGAATAAATTTGTTAATTCAGCTAGAGATGCAATTAATCCAGGTCACTGCTCACACCTTCTCTTCAGCATCCTGCAGTCATTAGAGCTGTAGAAGGGAAGGTCTGTACCGAGATGCTGCTGATGCAGTTCACAGTCAGGTCATGGTTATTAATGAGCTTTCACCTCCAAGATGGCAACAGCAATTTGGGCACTATGCTCTCACACAAGCAGAAGCCAGTCCTGCAGTGAGGATGACAAAGCTGCCTTGTGTCCTCCCTTCCTTCCCTGCCCCTTAAGGTGGAGGGGAGGGAGCCTCTGAAGGTTGGATGTGTTGCTGTGGAGTGTCTGTTAGATAAACACAACAGGATAAGTACCTTAAATATCCATCATGTACCTGCAGGGCTTTGCAGGCAAGCTGGTACTAAGGTCTGAGGCAAAGGCCATAGTGGTGAAATGTTCAGCCAAATGCTGCATCCGTTCCTGTGTGACAGTGAGAACTTCATAGACGTATCTTGAGAAATTAATGACCCTCTTCCCTTTTTTCTTTCCCTCCTCTTCCCTCTTTTAAAGGTGAAAGTAGATGAGAGCCTTTCCCTGGACCACGTAACTCGGGACAGAGTGAAAGTGGCCCATGGCCGCAGGCCACCCACCAGAAGTCACCTAAAGGAGGTAAGTGCACCCACCCTTCCCTGAGCCATCTCCCCAGCCAGGATCACCAAGAGCTGCTCCTTCCAAAAAGGTACAAAACCAGGGAAAAACCCAGGGACAGAGAGCCCAGGGAAAGCTGACAAGGGAAAGAGCTTCCTCCAGGAAAGACTGAGCCAGCACCTCTCTAAGCAAGCCCCAGGTTCCCACAGATCTGTAGCTGCTGCAACATGTTAGGATGTATTCAGCTTTCCATAACTCACGAGCTGCTTCCCTGTCTGGTGAGAGCCATTATGGTTTCACTTTAATCAGAAGAGACCAAAGCTCCTATATTTATTTTCTAAGAAGTGATGATTTTGTAGCCACAGTGGTCTAAAGGTAGAAGAACTGCACGGGCTCTGAGGAGATGCTGTATTTTTTATTAAGCTAACTGGAAAAAACAGAGAAGCTTTCAAGCTTACAAGCCCTTCCTCAGGTCTGAAGCAGAATACATTATTCTCCCAGGCAGTTTTATGGACTAGCCTGTCTACTCTTAACTGATTTTCTGGATCTGTGACTTTAAAAAAATAAAAGAAAGAAAAAACACCACAAAATAAACCTGCAGTTCATTTCCATGGGAGAGGTTCTTACTAATGTTTGATTCCTGTGATTTATGAAAAAGTTTCCATGGACAGATTGATATTTTAGTGGTGCATTAATCTCAACCAAGGAAGGTTTTATATCAAACCTTCTTTCTTCAGACTTCCAAGACTCTGACTTATGTGTCTGCACAGCTCTCAGATGACCCTCGTGCAGAACATGAGATGCCCCAAGACTTTTTACTTTGCATAGAAATGGAGGGAGAGCATCTCTCCTAGAGAAATGCATGGGAGTGAATCATAAATTCCCATCCACTCCTCCAGAAAACCACAGAAAAAAAACATGACAAAAGTCACAGCAGCAATGAAGTGTGGGTTCTCTGTTGCCTCATGGGTTTGGTAAGGTAGGAAGCCCTTCTCTAGGCACTAAAAAGATCTCTCTACTCAGTTCGCTCTTTTCATGAGATACCTCCAACATTAATATCCAGAAAGCCTCTCACCTTTAGCCAAATTCAGGGAAAACTAGCTTGCAAACTCTGAAGCAGGAATGAGGGGGAAGGGAGGAGGTAGAGCCTGGAGAAAGATGTGTTTCACAGCTGCCGGCTGCAATATCCTGAAGGAAATGGGATGAACGATGATTTTCAGTGTCAAAGAAGGCCAGGTGAGGACGCGTCAGGGCCAAGCTGCCAGGATGCAGCTTGCCTCCATCTCTCTGATGGACTGGAAAGGCAAAGAGAGACTTTACCTAAACTCTGATGGAGTCTGGCCCTGGCTGCACTTACATCTTTGTGTGGTTTTTGGGTTCCCTCACACAGGAACTGTCACCGCATTTCTCCCTCTGGGGCCCTGAGCTTACACGCTGCAATGTCTTTACTAAGTCCATCTTTTTGAGGAACCCCTCCTACTAGAGTGATTTGCACACAGCCTGTGGTTGGGGGAGGTTCAACCAGCTGAGGCTTGGCCCTGGTGAGACAGGGATGACATCAGGTTGGAGGAAGCAAGCAGAAGGCAAGGGTATTGCAGTAGTATCCCTGGCCAACTGATCTGAAGATCAACTTGGTTTCTATGTTCAAGTGAAAATCTGAGAGTCCCAAAAGCAGAAAGCAGGTGTGCTTTGGGTAGGCACGTTGTAAAAGATGTGGGTAGAGGGATCCAACTACCATAGGATTAAATTTATGAATTAAAATATGGCAGAGCTGACCACTTAGAACTGACAGGAAAGCCAAGAAATAAGGTTGTTGTGGAATCAGGCTTTGAGACGTTCTTCTCAAAGGAAGTAGTAAAATAAGTTCCGTGGTTTTGTCCTAATTCTTCACTGCTCATGGTTGTTGGCTTTTTTGGTTTTGGTCAGGCAGAAAATAACTCGGCAGCAAAAACGCTCATGACGTTCACAGGACGTGTTGGTGTGGGGAGAAAGGGGGGCTGAGCAGGGGGTGGAAGTGCTCCACTTGACACATTCAAGATTTGCTGCAACATACGTGACTTGACTCAACTTTCTTCTTTGTTGGGTGAAATGTTTGGGACTTGTGATTATCATAGATTGTTAAATTTTAGCCTAGCAGATCACATTGGTTTTCCCTTATCAGATGAATGCTGGTAGAGGTGGCCACTGCTGTTAGAGGGTAGCACTTCTGCATGGAAGAAGCACATGGTCTGTAGGTTGCTCTTGAGCTATAGAAAAACACGCTCTTAATAACATCACTTTTGTTATCAGTCAGATTCTTCTTGCATTTTGAACAGATTTAAGTATAAATGGGGTGATGTGTGAAGCAGCAATACCTCACTTGCCATGCTGGTTGTCAGGGTCTTGCACTTTAACTTGAAGTTACAGGATGGATGATGGGCTAGATACTGAAAGTGTTCTCACTTGTATTTCAGGCTGCCAAGTGTACATCAGATGGTATCCTGCGACTCGACCTGGATATCGTAGACAATGGACCACCAAACTTTGATTCTGCTGTCAGTGAAAGTGACAATGCACCACCTCAGAAAGAAACTCCAAAGCCACCAATGCCACCTACAAAACCCACTGGCACAAAAGAAAACCAAGATGCAGAGAACAATGTTCCTGAGCAGGAACACAAAAAACCTCTGTCTCCTCCGTTGCCCCCAGATAAGAAGCTTAAGGAAGGCATAACATCAAAGGACAATGTGAATGCCAAGGAAGAGGACTCTGTAAGCCCTGAGGAGCATGTGGAAGCATCCCAAGCACCAAGTGAGGAGAACAAAGAGAACCTTATTGAGGTCAGCAACAGGGGCACAGCAAAAGCTCCAATTCCTCTTCCTAGGAGCGTGCCAGACAAGCTAAAAGTAGCTTGGGACCAACCAGTCCCAGAGCCTAAAAACACAGAAGACTTGAAATCATCAGGAGACAGTAGCAAAGACAACCTTGCTGAGATTGCTGCTGCAGATGTTACGAAGCCTCCTGTTCCTCCTAAGGTTCTGTCAGAAAAACCGTTAGCCACAATGAACTCCAGCCATGGTGACCTGGAAGCTGGGGGCTCGGAGGATCTGGAGTCTGGTGGCTCCAAGCCCCCAGTGAATGGGATCACAGCCAGTGAGGTAACAGAGTTCACATCCCCAACAGTTGAAAGTGAAGAAGGAAATGGGAGAACGTCTGCCGAGAAGGAACAGCAAACTTCAGCAGAAGAGACAGAGACTTCCTCAGCTACAGAAACAAGTCATGAGGGAGTAAAAGCAACTGTTGAGAAGAAAACACCTGTAGAATGCACTTCAGGTCTCAAACTTCGCAGTTCTTCTCTAGGAGACTTGCTGTCTGATTCCAAAAATACACAGAGAGCACTTGCAAGCCAAGGTTTCCTCAAGGATCCCCATCACTGCTTAGCTGAAATGGAGGAGAAAGTTGCTAATGAAAGGGAAAAGGCAGAGAAACTTCTGCAGAAGGTTTTACGTGAAGGGCTGGAGCAGGCCCAGGAGGGGAACGGACCCCCAGTGATGGCAGAGACATTGCTCAATGAGGCGGTAGAACAACTTCGGCAAGCTACACAAGTTTTGCAAGAAATTAAAGGTCTTGGAGAACTGAAAAAAGAAGCAGCACAGAAACAGAAAGAAAAGCAAAAGGATCTAGTGACTCTTTATAGGAGAAGTGCTCCCTGACATCATCTTCAAAGAGACTCCTCTCTCTGAATCAAACCTAAACATTTGCCATTTATGATTTGTACCATTGCTAGGCCAGTGTTTAAAAGGTGGTGTTTTGCTGTGCTGTCCCATAAAGGACAGAATTGAGCTTTCAGTTATAGCATCCTTCCCTCTTTCTTCATGTTGTAAATACCAGGCTGGTTCTAATCCTCTTAGCACAGCAGAAGGTTACAGGACATTGAATGGTTTTGAAAATGTGAATGCTCTCTAAGGACTCTGTCCAAAGTCCTTTCAATGGATCAGGCCTTAAAAATTACTGGTAATCAAACCAAGCCAGATTTTTTAAAGGAGCAGAATAGCTATTCTAGAAAAGCCCCTCTCTATCTGTATTTACAGACAAGCAGAGACCAGATTACATTGGCACCTAGCTGGTTTTCCCAGTTAAATCATTTAAGGATAAATGTAGTCAGTGTTTGTTCACTTGCTGGCAAGGTTTCCCAGACCACTGGGCCCAGTGACATCTAGGAATGGAAAGATAAATGGTTTAATCTCCTCCAAAGATACTCATAAAACTACATCCACAGTTAAAAAGTGACCTCACAGAGGCAAACAAAACTGGCCAACTCCTGATACAAGTAGTGTCCTCAGCTCTGGAGCAGCTGTGTGAAGGCACTTCTGAGTCTGGCTCTGCAGAGCTTTTGGTGTGCTAAGTGCTACATAAGCAAACCCAAATCTCAATGCATCATTGCCAGGCAAGTTTTAATTGTTCCTGCTTCATTAATAGGGAAATTGAGGCAGAGAGCAGGTTACTCTTGGCCTTTTAAGGAGTGTCTTCTAGCAGCACACCACATTGAGTATCAAGGACCATATCTATCTGGTAGCTTTGAATCCCCTCATCATCATTGGGAACAATTAGCCAGGCCTTTGGAGAACTTGTGTCCAGGAGATCGCCAGAAGCTTCCTAGGAGAGCTGTCCTTGAGAAGCATTAGGGATGTGTGTTCCTTAGCTGTAGGCTCGTTGTCTTGGGATGTTAACTGACAGAACACACACCCAGCAGAGGGTCTGGAGATCCCTCTTGCTATGTAACGTCTCTACCTGCTGTGTCCTGGCTAGCCTGAGAGCCAGGGTTTGACAAAGACCTCTGCATGTGGGCTACATGGAAAGAAAGGCTTTTTGCACACACAACTTTGGGGCTGGTCCCAGTGGCTTGAGTATATTAAAGATAAAAATGCATCGCTAAACAGAAGGGTCTGAGGAGGGCTCTGGCACGATTCCCACAGCTTTGCTGCCCACCTGCTGAAAGCAGCCACAGTTCCTGTGGTCTTTAGTGATCACTGCTGTGATAAAATCATGTCTTTGCACTGCTGCTGTACCTGAGCTGGGTCCCCTCCCCTATTCTCTATAGTTGGTCTGAGAAGAATTGCATGACAGCCCAAAAGGCTTCTTCTTTGCTTGAGGCAGACTTTGGAAGCACGGAAAAGGGTGATCTTCCCAGTCTGGTTTTAAGGAATGATATGTTACCTAAGCTCTCTTCTCTCATTTACCAGCACTGCCCTCTAACTCACCCATATCTTTTCCTTCTGGTCTTTTCTTTTATAATTTCCCATGTTCTACAAGGCTGCAATGGGCTGCAAACCCTTCCCATAGCAGCAGCCCCAGTAAAGCTCCATCCGAGGCTCTTCTTAGGCTAGGCAGTGGACACTTCAGGTCTGAGCACAGAAATGTTGGCTTTGGGCTTCCAAATATCCTGTTTTTTACCACCCGGAGGCAGCAAGAGGGCTAGTGACTAGAACTGATGCTTGTGCCTCTTGATTAAAGCAGCCTTGGTTTCAGTGGTCTGTCCCCCTCTCAAGACAGCCACAGACATCACAGGGGAATTCACTTGTTATTCTCTCACATGGCAAGTTCCACACAGTCAAACACTCAGGGCTCAGGTGCCAAAAAGCTTTGCTTTGAGACAAAAGGATTCCAACATCCTTAGCCTGCTCCCAGGCACGCAGTCTGGAGCAAGCTCTGGATCTGTCATTTGCTGCTGTAGCTTCAGAATGAGCCATGGGTCCTACTCGCCTTTCCAGACATCCTGAGGACAAGGGCTAACAACACAGCCAATATTCAGTGCCTATCTGCTATCTAAATGTATTTCTCTGCATGTGCACTTTTGTTTACCGAACACTGTGTGGGATGAATGTGAGCTCTCAGAACCTGGTGTGCACTGGAAGTTGTGGGACCTCAGCCCCAGAGAGCAGGCAAGATGCAGATCCATAACAAGAGATCAAAAAAAACCAGTTCACACTACCAGGGATATACACAAACTGGGGCAAACTCTGGGGGCAGGTTCATATCCCAAAGCTGCACTCCAGGATGAGCAAATTGAAGTCTGGAACTGAAAAGCCAGGAGAATGGAAAGAGCTCATAGGAGAGCTCTGTCCCCTAATTTATATGGAAATGCTTTTGCTCTTGCAGGTGTTTTCTTGTGCTGGTGTGTTCTGTGGGTACCCATCTGGCAAAGTGCTGATGAAAGCCCCCAGACATCCGTATCTGTTACAGCCAAACCTTATATTTACTGTATATTTTTATATTATACTGAATATCCTAATGAATAAATGCCTGACATTTACCATCAGTAGGAATCTTAACAGATAAAACCCCCTATACCTGTTAAGAAATGGGCAAGTTAAATCATTTTACGAGCTACAGCTAATTACTACATTTGCTGTACTAACAGAACTTACTAGATTTGTATTATGTCTTGTAAATAGATATAACTTAAGTGGAATCTCTGCAGCACCCAGTAATTCTACTGCTGAAAATGCTATGTTAGAGACTCTTTGGTTTTCACTATTTTTTCTAATAGGGATCACAGTTCATCCTAAAATGTCTAGCCTGGCCCTAAGCCTGATTCACCTGGACTTGGCAGGAAACAACACATCATGTTTCTTCTGCAGTCTTCCCACTTGTTCTTCTCATTCTGGTCACAAGCCAGACCCTGCCTAGGGCTGGAAACTGCCTTCTGGGGTGTTTGTAAATGCTCCTCTGAAAATGGCAGTGCTGGGCAGAGTCAGAGACAGGATCCTGGTCTGCTCTGACCTCATGCAGCAACTCCCATCTTCAGTGCACATCCTGCCACCATGCACTTTTTTTTTTTAAATCTCCCTTTAAACTTACATTTAAACTTCTATTCTAATTTCTGGCTGCACTAAGGCTGTTTTTTTGTGCCTGAAAACCCTCTGGGCATGGAGCACTGGGGTGTGAGTCTGTGTTTTGGGCTGTGCCACCAGGTTGCATGGCTGTGACAGGAAGGAAGTTGAGTTTGCAAGCAAGCAAATGTGGATGGGTGTCTGACAAGCAGCTGCTGCAGCCCATGGAGAGGCAGCACTTTGTCTCCTGCTTGTAAAGAGCTTTGAGATTTAGTAATAAAACCCCCTTTTAAATATCAGCTGTTTAAGAGCCGTTTGTCCTAACTAGGAGTAAAGAAGAGCCACTAGGATGAGCACATGGAGGCCTTGCTCTGGAGAAGGGCACGTTGCTCTGTGGTCAGGCTGGGGGGAGTTAAATGCTCTGCTAACCACAAGCCCAGAGGAAGGAGAAGCGCTGGGGGCTGAGGCTGGCACAGAGCTGGAGCTCTGCAGTTCCTGAGTCATCCCTGCCAGCTTGGCTGCCCCAGCCAGGATCTGCTCCTGCTCCTTCTGGAAAGCAGTGGGAAACTTCCTCTGTGCTGGAGACGTCACCAAGTGCAGTCTCCAGCAGTGCTGTCTGGGCTGCCCTTAATGTCTTCATGTGGATTTTCTGGTGTCTACAAAATGTTGAGCTCACACAGCAGTTGTCCCTTTGGTGGGGAGCAACACCAGAGCCTTGTTCCTCTGCCCAGATGCCAGTAAGCTACAGGAAGACGAGAAGCTGGTATCACAGTGACTGCTTCCCTTCTGTGAAAATTGGGTAGAAACTGTCAGTAGGTTCAAAAGTTATGAGGAAGCAGGGAAAACAGTGCAAACATATGCAGCATCCTATTGCACAAGCTTGGCTTCATTTGGGTAAAACAAGGGCTTAGCAAACCCTCTGACCTCTTGCTGGGAAGGGGCTTGTTCCTCAAAGGAATCTCCAGGACACAGGGGTGATTTCTACATATATACTGTAGAGAAGGGCACTGTCTTCCTCCCAAACTAAGAAAACAGACAAGGCATGACATTGATGTTGGTAAGGAAGGGAAGTCTCTAGCACCATGTGAAACATGATTTAAAGCAATGCAAAAGAAAACATATTGGCATAGGAAACATTTGCCTGGCTGCTTTTAATTCAATGTATATTCATGGGTTACTGGTTTGAAGAGACTGTGTTACTGTGTAATCCCAAATAGAAAATGCAGGTCCCAGGTTCCATCCAGTGATCCCACAGAACTCAACAATTTGTGACAGAAAAAGAGCAGAAAGAGCTCTTCCATTCCCAGGGTGCCAAAAGATTTACTCCAGCACTGGCGAGCCTACTCTGATGACTAATTATTTTTGCTATTAAAAAATGTGTGTTTTGTCTTAAACATGAGTCATCCACAGTGAAGCTCTCCAAGATTCCTCCTTTCCAGCTTAAGAGCTAGAAAATTTGCAGGCACAGAAGATTTCCACTGTGTTTGGAAAATGGAGATCCCTGTCTTGTTATGCTGTGTGAGCTCGTATAATTCAGAAAGCTAGTGCTTAATTTATTCCAGGAAACTTAGTCACCCTGTTCTAGTGTCTTAGCTCACAGCCAAGCAACCCACAATATCCCTGTGACAGCCACTGAGGTGATGTTACAGAGCATTAACAATTTCACTCTCAGAAGGAAGCCTGCTGTCTAAGATCAATGTGAGGTACTTTAAGCCACGTATTTTCCATCCCCTTCTGGCTGTCAGAGACCCAGTCCCACCAGCTTCACTTCAGAGAGCAGCTGGAGGCTCAGTGTAGCCTTTCAGTGCTTAAAGGGGGCCTATCAGAAAGATGGGGACAGAGTTTGTAGCAACGCCTGTTGTGACAGGACAAGGGGTGATGGTTTTAAATTAAATAGGAGAGATTTAGACTAGGTAGAAGGAGGACATTTTGCTGCTGAGGGTGGTGAGAGCCTGTCCCAGGTTGCCCAGAGAGGTGGTGGTTGCCCCATCCCTGGAACCATTGCAGGTGAGGTTGGCCGGGGCTCTGAGCAACCTGCTCTAGTTGCAGATGTCCCTGCTCCCTGCAGGAGCTTGGACCAGATGACCTTTAAAGGTCCCTTCCAACCCAGACCAGTCTATGATCCTACGATCCTACAGTCTCCTGCTATGCAGTGATAGTCCCCTCTGCCTGAGCTAGCCCAGCTTGGCAGTTCAGAGGCCATAAAACACAATATATGAGGAAATAGTGAAGGAATCCTACCTTAGTGCATCTTTACTGAAGATGATTCGTAAAGCACGTGTATTTACACCTATAGAAAAAAACCCCTGTAGTATTGCAAAATACCATTTGTAAGAAGTTATTACAGGAGGGATGGCTGTCAACTGCTCATCACATCGACTAGGTAAAGGGAAAAAAACAAAGGATGATTGAAGACTTCTATTTAGAAAAGTCTTCCATGCCCAAGGTGGATGTATTCTAGAATGGGATCCACAGCAGGACCTCCATTACTGGGATTCTGTAAGAGCAGATAAGCAGGGAAGGTGGGTATATCTCACCCTCTTCCTCATGGAAAGGTGGATGAAGCTGTTGCCTGAGGTCCTTCCTGGCTATATGGTTTCCACAGGATACTGGCAGAAGCCTCATCAACCAGACTCAGGGGCTAATAAACCCCACAGACTATTCAAGTCTTTAACCCTGTTTCCCTCTCACTGGAGAGCTGGGGGTGATAAACATGGTGCCCTAGAAACTCCCTGCAGACCCTGCTCACACCTCCTCAGCCTGGCCCGCTCTCTCCAGCTTCCTTCTCTTCTCTTCTGCTCCAGATTTCAGTTCTCATCTCTCCCCATTTTCCCATCTCATGCCCCTTCTCTGCCAGAACAATGGATGCCTCAAAAGCTTGGTGCTATGTTGACAGAAGCCGTCCTTAAGTTTTAGTTGTGCCACTGCCAGGAAAACCTCCTTACTCTTCACCCCCATTGGATTCATGAGATGGTTTCTACACCTGCTTGGGGGTTAAGTTTATGCTTTGGAACGTGGGCATTTTTCAAAGTCAGGAAATGAATTTTTAAATTATTTGCTCCAAATAAATGAATGAATGGAATCAAAACGCTGGGAACTCAAGCTAGAACTACCTTCATTTTATGGACTAACAACATTATTGGTGGTTCTTTCATGGCATGAAGATCTGAAGGTGTTTTGTGGCCATGAATGAATTCTGCCACGGAGTGCAGGCAGGAGAGACAGTGGAGCTTCTCACCCTGCAGAATGGAGGCAAAGGCACAGAGCATTGAAGAGCTGGGCTCCAAACCCATTCTCCTGCAGCAAACACTTTTATTTTTAATTGGTGCAATAGTGAGTGACATTTTGCAGCAAGCATTACCTGAACAGCAGATGACCAGATAAAAGGCTCCTAAAATTAGCTAAAAAACCCTCCAATTCTGAGAATTTGTCCTTTGATGACTTCTTTAACCCTTAGCAGGGATAGGACTGGACCTCCAAATTCTGCTTTCTTTGGGTGATATGACAATGAAAGAACCATTATTCCTACTACAGATATTTAAAGAACTATATAATTCCTAGCCTGTAGGTGGATAAGACATATTGTGCAAATACTGCTGATAGCTGTTAAATCTACTGTATTGTTCATTTAAAATAAGAACTAAGAACTCAGAAGTATTTTGGAGATGTTCTAGGGGAAAAAACAAAGCCATCTGGAGAAGAGGTCAGAGGTAGGAAGAGTTGGGTTGGAAAGAGATGATTTTTAAGGTCCCTTCCAACCCAAACCATTCTAAGGTTGGACTTGATAATCCTAGAGGTCCTTTCCAACCATAATGATCCTATGATTCTAAGAGGGTGAGATGCAATGCTAAGTCTGAGCTCCCATTCATGGGTAAGGGTGTGACATATGCAACACAAACAGATCCAAACTCTCCTTCCCCTCAGAATCACACAGCAGGGTCATACCCAGAAATGAGGATAGTTGAAAGCTGGTTACTGGCTTTCCATTACCCTTTATCGAAACATTTAATTCCCTCTTGGTCTCTAAATAGTTTCAGATGCTTGGGGGAAGTTTTTAACTATATTATTATTTTTCCCTCCCACTTAGAAAAAACTGAAGTAGTTTTGGAGGAACGTTATTTTTTCCTTCTGGAGAAACCTACCTTGTGCAGAAAGAAATGCTTCTTAAAGGAGAAAATCTAAGCAGTTTTAGAGGCAAATTTTGTAGCATATCACCATACACTGGGCTATTTATCACTGAAATTATCACTAGAACACCAGAAGATCTCCAAAAGTCCACCAGATACGCAAGCCAGCATGACTAACTGAGCAAGCATCTCTGCAAACAAAGCTGCAAGTTCCTCTGCTATTTCATTCGCAACAAGAAGTCAGTTTTGAAATCCTGGCAAAAATCCTCCCCGTTTGTTTAGACCACATCACCATGGCAGCAGAGCACTGCCCCGTTCTTGTACGTCTGTGCGAGAAACAGTGTGAAGGGGAAATGAAGCACAAAGGAAAAAACACGGGCAGATGTCATATGGGAGATGACAGGAGATACAGATTTGAACCTACGTTCTCTGGTGCCAGTCCCCAGCATGTGGGTAACCTTCCTGTTCATCTGACCAAGCTTCTGATCAGCTCTTTTTCTGGAGCAATGCTGAATTTTCAACAGCATGGGTTGAATTTCCTGAGCCAGGCAAATAAAGTCCACTTGTTTTTGACTGCCAAGAACTAATGAACTTCTGGAAGGTCAACAGTTCAAGCAATAGTTATGTATTCGAATGACAGAATTGATCTCAGCTTAGCCACACTTCTGCTCTTCTATCCAAGCAGGTTCAAAACCACCCATCTCCAAGGGTGGATTCAGGGCCTCACGGGAATTGCCGGTGAGAAATTTTCTGGCAAAACATTTTCAGAGCAAAACAGCAACCCAAAACTGTTAACAGAGGGCTACAGATGTGGAAGAGTGTCCTGGTTTTAAAACATGTACAAAAAAAAGCTTTGAGAAGTTGTCATTTCAAAAGGGGATGTTTTGCTCTGTTGCATGAAAACACAACTTCAACACTTTAGCTAATTTACAATTTTTAAAGTAATTTAAAGGTTTTAAAAGTCTGAAATTACATATTGTGATGGAGCTCATGTGATTGCTTCCTGTCCTTTAAAAACATTTGTTTCCCTTGCTCTAGATAGAGGAAGAAAATTCAAACCCTTGGGAAGGCTGAGAAGATGGGAAATCTCTTTCAGTCCTCCCTGGGCAGACAGAGCATGATTTCTCTGTGTTTCATTCAAAATGGGGCACAGGTATCCAGCCTGGCTCCTCTGCTCCTCCAAGGAGCAGGCTGCCTAGGGAGGTGGTGGAGTCACTATCCCTGGAGGGGTTCAAAATGAGTAGATGTGGCACTTACAGACATGGTCTAGGGGCCAGGCAGATGTCGGACAAAGGCTGGACTTGATGATCCTGGAAGTCTTTTTCAACCTAAATGAGTCTATGATTCTAAGGAGCATCATTTCACTCTGAGACGATCCATTCAGGCCATGGGCTATGTCCATTTGTTTTGGCTCAAGACAACAGTAGCTGCACAGGTATAGGACTGGGTTTTTAAATGACTCTATCATTGCCCGGAGAGAAAATGCCATTTTCTCAGACAATCCCAGTAAACTTACAGATATCAAAAGCAGCAGCCCCCAGAACTTCTTTAAGGAGTCTGGTCTCATTCCTCTGACAAGTCTGCATTCAAGAGTGGCTCTCTACAGCCCTGCTCAGCTCATTGTCACAGAGGCAGGGGACAACCTCCACAGCAGTCCCATCCTGGGTAGACATCACCCTCCTGGACTATGAGACATGTCAGCAGAACAGAGGGGATTTTTCGGCCTCCAAATCAGGACCTTTGGAGGACACCTCCCATTCACCACGGTGAATAACAGCAAATTGAAATGCAGCCACTGCCTACCCCAGTTTCCTGGCATTCAGCAGGCACTTGCATCAGCTGATTATCACCAGGCTTGTAGTGCCCAGAGCTCCCAAATATTGCAACAAACTTCTTTAGGGAAGAACACGGTATCTGCATACCATGGGAATAGCATCTGGGTTTGAAGATGTAACACCCACAGATCAGTTCTGCACAAATGCACTGATGAGAGGAGCCAGCCTTTTGGGTTTTGACCCCAATTTCTAGACTCAGCAAACAACAGAGGCTAACAGAGTTTAATTATTATATTTTTCAGAGTGGCGAGGTGCTTGACTGAGTTACTGTGCCTATAACCCAGCTGTGTTACAAGCCATCTCCAGCAAGAAGGCACTGGAGCAGGAGTAATTGAGGGTTGCCTCCCAGAGGGAATTTTCCCTTAAAAGGATAACTACATTGTCATGATGAAACCAGCTTGCTTCCACTGTCCGCAGAGCTTTTTGCAAACCCAGCTGCCAGAGGTGGAGGCGGTGGTGAGTATCAGCAGCAGACAGCAAGGAGCAGCAGGGCAGCGGCTGCTCCTCCAGGGCTGCAGGAACCTCCCAGCCTTCCTCTCCCATGAAGGGCAGTGGGACATGCAGGCAGCTCCAGAAGGTCACTTCAGTGCCATGTAACAAGATGCCAACTCCTACCATCAGCTCAAGGTATAAAGAAACCTAAGGGAGGGATTGCAACCGAAGCAGCCTCCCAAGAAACGCTTGCTCTCCAGATCAGCAATATTTTCAGAGAGGTTGGGCTGGATGCCAGCTGAAAGCATACCAAGGCCACGCAGGAATTTTTCCAATTAGATATTTTCCACCAGAAAATAACCGAAACCCCAGCTTTTCATTAGACAGTCCATGGAACAATTCTGACCAAAGCTCTTTAGATGGGATTAAGGAGAAGGACAAGAGAGCAGAACCCCAGGGTGGCCTCTCACCCAGCAGCAGCTGAGAAAGGAGAGCTGGGTTTGAGGCCAAGCCCCACTCTGAAAGACTTGGACCAGTGACTTGAACCTCAGCTTCCCAAAACCAAGAGGAAACCACCTTAACTCTAACACAGCATCAGGCCCAAGATACCTCCTTGTCCTCTGGACAGCCCACCCACCTGGAGCCGTGCACTGTGCTCTCCTGTGCAGTGCAGGAAGGGCTGCATGTTGGTTTTAGATGGTATGAAACGGGAAAGGCTGGGTTTGGCCCAGCTGCAGTGGCAGGCTCCAGTTCCCACCTCACAGCTAAAGCCTCCCTGTGCAGATCTTGGGTGAGGTTTTCAAATATGACTCATGCGGTCTCTAGCATAGAATAACTCAGCCATAGTGCTGCAAAGAGCAGGAACCAGGACCCAGTGTTTCCCCTGCACCCTGATGAGAGGACAAAATCTGCATGAGTGAGCAACAGCCTGATCTCAAGCAAGCAGAGACTCCTGAGCTGGCACTGCAACAAAGGCTTACACAAAGTAAACCTCCATCCCTTCCTCTGAGGACTGGCAGCCTACAGAACCTCCAGCAGCTCTAGTCTTTATTACAGAGAAGAGTCAAGGCATGGGACACAAGTCCAAAGAGCTGGTGAGACAGATTTCTGGTCACCAACAAGCCATCTTTGCTGGAAGCAGCATCTCCTAGCACTGAGCACCTTTAAGAGACAGACCAGCAACTCCCTCCAGACCACAGAGGTCATCTCAGGAGCTGCAGGAACTCTGCAGCTGGTCCAGCTCTGCTTAGTGGTTGTTCTGTCTGGTCCTGTTGCTATCCCTGTGAAGTGTTCTCTTGAAATAGTCCCATTTTGGGAAGTCCACAAGCAGCCATGGAGATTCTGCACACTTCCTCTTCACTTTAGGGGGAGAAAACTGTATTTTTTCATCATTTTTCTCTGTAGAGAGAGTATGAAAAGCTTCAGTGTGTTAGTGCCGATAAACAGAAACTCATCCAGAGATTAACAGCAGAAAGCTGGAGAATTACAGGTGTCTACAGGCACAGACTGGTTGCCATTTGGCTTTCCCTTTCTATGAAAATGAGTCAGGCTCTACAGCTGAGTCACAGCGAGTGAATATAAACTTCCTCTTCAGACCAGGAGAACCTGGGCAGGTGAAGGAAGAGCTCTGTATATTCTTCTGCCCTAAATAAACACAACATGGTGTGTCCACAGAGCTGCACAAGTCCAGCTCCAGGGCCTGGGATCTACAAGCCTGTCCCAAAGGAAGACCCTGCAGTGGAAACATATGATAAAAACAGGACAACATCTGCCTTCTGTTTCCTGTGCTCTGTACAGATTATCTCTCTCTACAGATAACCCTGCCCTTTTTGGAGAGAAAGCTGGGGTTTGGGCTTTTTAAACGCTGCTGAGGCCAGCTATGATTTGAATCAGCTCATTCTCTATCTGGTCTCAGACTGCGTGTTTCACTACATCTCAGCATCATTGGCTGCACACTCGAGCAATGTGATTACACAACTGCCCAAGGTTGTTTGTCCCCTCACCCCTCCTTCCAGGAGCACGCTGCACTGGAGCCACAGGCAGCACAGCGTGTCCTGCGTTCACGTGGGCTCTCTCCACAAGCAGAGAGGAGCTGACGCCCAGCTGAACTCCCCCACCTCCTCTCCACTGATGTCATGATTTTCCGTGTTGCTTGCTGTGGCCAGGAAGCCCCTGGAAGGCAGTAGCCTGTGCAGGAGCTGTTCCTGCACTGATCAACAGCAACTCCAGCAGTGGACTTTAAAGGGAAGCCCGGTGAGCTGCACTAAAATGAAAAAACATCAGGCTGTGATTTGACATCGGCAGAGCTCCTTGTAGAGCACAGGACTGTGGCTGCTCTCCCAGCCCCCTCTCCCTGCCTCTGACTCCCAAGACCATGAAATCACTCATTAAGCTTGGAACAAAACTCTTTCGGTGCACTTGCATGTGGTTGGAGGCAGAGACAGATGTTTCAGGCTCTGGAAGAAAATTGCTGAGAGAGAGAAATGCTGCACTGCTCCTCCTGACCATGCCTTCATGTTCCTCCATGGTTTACCTGGAGTTGGAGAAGAAGGGAGCGATGGCATCACAGTTCAGCAACACTTCGGTTCCACTTGGCTTTTACTAAATTGCCAAACACAAGGTTTTTTGTTTTGCTTCAAATTTTGCATTAAGTCCCACAGAGCAGCATAAGAGCAGCTCAGGGCTGCGCCACTGGCCGTTGGTTCAAGATCCTGGTTATAAGATCCTATGTTTCAGCTGTACTTTTGTCCCCCAAAAAAGCCTTTAGGAGCCAGACAGTCCTCAGAAGCCTAGGAAGCAGATCCTCCCTCTTCTTACACATGCAGGAAAGAGAGAATGAAAACATTGCCTGCAGGCACGTCAGCAAGGGGATTAGGATTCAGTGTCCCATTATTGCTTGGTTTATAGGATGCAGCCGTTCCCACCTCCCAAAACCAAGGCCTCTGGTCCATCACACCATTTCTCTTCCCAAATTCAAGAAAGAAGATTTTCTGCCCTTTAGATCCTTCCCTGCTACACTTGCTTTCCTTCACATAGTAGATGTTTTAAGAACATACTAGTCTTATATTCCTGGTTTTGAATTTCCAGTTCAAAGCAAGGTCAGGATGATCACTGTGACCTCACCCTCACTGTGAGACAGAGGTTGTCACACCAGTGATGTCCCAGCTACTGGTCAAACCTGGGACTCATGCATTAAACACAATGGGATCATATAGATGTCCTTCAGCAAAGCATCACAGAAATAATGAATTTACCCTCCAAAGTGTATTTTTCTAAGATACAATCCAGCTACAAGTGACATTCAGCAGGTTTTTTTTTGCTTCTCCTGTATTCCTGTAGGACAGATGTCAGCCCCATTCTCCACAGCTGGAAGGAGAATCTACTGAGCTGGAAGATGCAGTGAACTCATGTCAGCCAGCTCTACACGAAGGTCAGGGATCAAGAGGAGTGACCTGATTGTCAGGAGCAACCCCGGCGACAGTGCTAATTGAGTGTAAGCTTCACTTTCAAAGCTACATAGAAGCTTAAGCCCATTTATCTTTTCAAGGGATTTAAAGGCCAATCGGCTTTGGGAAGTGAGAGTGATGGGAGAAGGAAGTTCAAAATCACCAGCTGAAACTTCCAGTTGCTGTTAACATGGATTGAACAATCTGAGTCAACCCCAGGCAGCAGCATCTTGCCGGGCAGGACTTGCCCACCCACCCTCTCTGACATTGCCTGGCTTCCTTGAGACTTTTCCTTGCAAACAAACAAACAAGCCAACCCTTCAATTTCTTTAACATGTGATTTCCTCCCAATCCCATAATACTGGATTATTCCTAAGCCGAAACCAGAGAACATCCCTTTATGACAAAGGCTGCTTCCTGAGCTAGGAGCAACAGCTCTGCTGAAATGCCTCGTTCTGCACTGTCTGAAATGCTACCCAGGATGGGCAGAGCCTAGGAAGATGGGAAAAATGCGATTACAGGCTCGTGAAATGGACACTGACAAAAATCTGAAGTGTTGAGCTCACTCAGATGCCGTTTGTGTTTAACCCAGTCATCAGACAGTCTCCGTTTAACTAAATATTTGACTTCAGAATCAGGCCTGAATTATTATTGGCAAAGCTTCCAAGCTCCACAGGTCCCTCTAACAAGCTGTTCCTCTGTGGAAACCTTGCAAGGAGATGAATACAGCCTTTGAGGAAAGTGCTGGATCCCTGCGCAGGCTCCCAGAGTGGGTTTGTGGAGTCCTGTTAGGTGTCCAGTGTTCTCTGAAAGCTTCGTATGTCAACTGTTAGAAACTACAGGGCTGATGTTTGTATGCATTGCTGGGATGTTCCCAGAGGAGTTTTGGCTTCACAGCATGTCACAGCAACAAAGTTATCAAAGAAAGCACCAAAAATAACCTAGTGTATAGGACAACTAAAAGCCTAGCACAGAATAAACAAAAAATAAAAATAAATAAGCTGGAGCCACACATGAAGCCGTGTAGCCAGAGCTGTAACCTGTATTCTGTTCTAGTGGGATGTATCTGAAAGTGCAGTTTGCAAACCAGGACACAGAGCTGGTATGGTTGGTCCCTTTCACACACCCACAGGGGGGACCAAAGTGGCACAGACAGACATCAATGGCAGCCGTGTGCTACAGCACCCAAGGGATCTGCCACACAGAGCCCATGGTTCTTATCTCAGCATATTGTGCTGCTTGACACCTCGTCATGGAAAGAGTCCATCAGCACTGAAAGAGGAAGGTGGTCATCCCCCCTCCTAAGCAATATTCAATGTCCTGACTGAGGCAGCATATGCTGGAGAAGACAATCCTCCAAGGCCTGAAGCTGCTCCCTGAGCTGGGCTACAGGCAGCTGCATGCAGGAGAGTCACCTTCCAGTCCTGCTTCCAAAGGAAGTTTATAAATTAAAGCCCAATTTGCTAAACCTTTAGGTAAGCAACTGTTTCTGCATAAACACACTCTGGTTTGTGGGCTGTGTTGCATGGCTAGCTGCAGATCTGACTGCCTTCAAAATCACTGTGTGTACAACAAAACCAGAGAGCAAACAGAGGCACGTTTTGAAATGACATGGATTTGAGCAGCCCAGCTCATGATCTTTGGATGGAGATGGAAAATAATGATTATCCTAAACCAACACATAAAGACTGTGCACACAAGGTACAAGCACAAAATCTAGGTCAGAGAGCTTCACTTCTAAGTGAGAAAAAGCTTAGCTGAAATTATTCTTCACACGAAATAAAAGTCGAAGACTTTAATATCTGTCTGAAGGTGGGGTCAATATCTGGAATATATTGCAAAAAGAGCTCAAATCACCACCTCCCCCTGCCATTTGTTATGCCACAACATTAGTGGAAAAATCCAAAAGCCCTTCTAGGCCTGTTAGCTAATAAATGGATCGCTAGGCAAGTGTTCAGCGTCATTAATAAATCCTTGTAGCATTGGCATCAGCAGAGAGCCTTCGCCCCTTCCACCCCTGAGCATGTACCTATGTAGTAAGGACAGAAGGAACTGCCTACGTGGCTTTTTCTGCCTGCTGGAAACACCCAAGCCCACAAATATGTGAACTTTCAGTGCATCTGCGCTCCTTCTTTTCCAAGGTCAGCACTAAGCAGCAGAAGAGCTGTAGGTGATCAGTCCTGGCTGATTCAAGCTCTGGAAGAGAAGCAGGCAATGACATTAACAACAGCAGGTGAAATCCAGACAGCTTTCCATCTGAGGATCTCTTACAGCCTAACAAAAGACTAGCAAGAGCCAGAGGTCCCACCTAAGGCTGGGATGGACATACATCCACACAAGCAGGGATTATTTCCTGCCCTATTGAGGGCTGTGTCCCCACCCCCCAGGCTCTAGGGTGCCCAGCGGGAAGGGCTGAGCCCTTCTCAGACATTCCTGCTGGCGCTGCTCCAATTTGTCTAAAGGCACTTAAATATTCATTGAGAGAGAGCAAGACTCTGTCTGGCCGGGTGCACAGACTGCTCTCCAGGGAGACAGGACACCTGCCTTCTCCACTCCCTGCTCCATCAAATCATTAATAATTTAAAATCAAGAGGAAAGAGCAAGAAAAACTCTCCACACCAGACACACTCACAGCCTGCTGTTCACTGTACTCTCTGGGGTCTTGTGGAGACCAGGGTTTGCATCTCCCCTCCGGCAGAAGTAAGGATCAAGCCTAGCTGTCCCTCTTCCTTGGGGAGGATGCTCTACCCACTGAGCTCTTGTACAAAAGAAGGGCTTCCCCTTTGTCCAGACAGACCTTATGTTTGCTTTTCTTCCGACAGTGTCCTTCTTTAATTCAATTTGAATAAAAGGAAAACAAAACACAAATCCAAAGCTCTGAGACCAGCAGCTGGCCACAGACCTCCACACAATCTGTGTTCACTCAAGAGCTTAGGGTCCATCTTCCCGTGTCACCAAGCGCTTGGCTGCAGAGACCTTCGGCTGTGGGGTTCGGTGAGATGGAAACCACCAGCTCAGCCCTGCTGCTCCTTGCCCTGAAGATAGCTCTGGGGTAACTGTCCACAGAGCGACATTTCTGAAGTAGCTGAGGGTCTCCACATCCCTTCAGGACATCACCTGCCTCCCCACATCTCCCACCACCAGGCCATCTCTGGCAGGAGCAGCACAGACCCGCACAAGGGTCCAGGGACAGGGGTGTCTCCTAAAACTGTCCCGAACCCAGGGAACATCCCAACTACACCCTGGCTTCATTGCTCGCTGCAGCAAGTGGTGGCAGGTGAACAGCACTGGCACCCTCATGTGGTGGCCGGGATCGGTGTGTGTTGGCAGCCAAAACCCACGGTACAGGGAGGCTGGAGGACACCAGGAGAGTCCTGATGAGGAGAGAGGGGCTCATGGCAAGGACCAAGTCTGACCCAGGTCTGTAGGCCAGCATGGTACAGGGGAGGGACTGCAAAGCTGATGCTGCAGGGACTAAGGAGAGAAATCAGAGTAGCTGGGCTGGAAGGGTTCTTGCAAGGTCACAGAATCACAGCATGGTAGGGGTTGGAAGTGACTTCTGGAGATCATCTGGTCCAATCCCCCTGCTCCAGTAGGTCACCCAGAGAAGGGTGCCAGGATCGTGTCCAGGTGCATTTGGAATCTCTCCAGAGGAGACTCCACAACCTCTCTGGGCAGCGTGGGCCAGGCTCCAACACCCTCACATCAAAGTTTCTATTCCCGTTCAGATGGAACCTCCTGGGTACCAGTTTATGCCCATTACCCCTTGTCCTGCCACTGGGCACCACTAAAAAGAATCTAGCCACATCCTCTTGAACCCTACCCTTTAGTTATTGATCAGCATTGATCAGATCCCTTCTCAGTCTTGTCTTCTCCAGCTCGACAGCCCCAGGTCTCTCAGCCTTTCCTGGGCACAGAGATGGTCCAGTCCCCTCAGCATCTTTGTAGCCTTGGCTTGACTCTCTCCAGTAGTTCCTTGCCTCTCTTGAACTGGTGAGCCCAGCACTGGACACAATACTGCAGAGGTGGCCTCACTGGGGCAGAGCAGAGGGGGAGAAGAACCTCCCTCGACCTGCTGGCCACACTCTTCTTCATGCACCTCAGTATACCATTGGCCTTCTTGGCCATGAGGGCATATTGCTGGATCACGGATAATTTTGGATCTTTTTTTTTCTGCCTACCTCAGGCCTCCCCAAAGTAGATCTGATTCTCCCTCCAACCTCAGCTCAGCCACCACCTGGTTCCTTCCTCCTCATACTATCAAAATGGAAAAGAAAATAAAGGACAAGACCAAACCCAGATGCTGAAACAGGAGAATTAACTAAAACTCTGGGTGAAGAACACTTTTAACCCCCTCCTGCACCCGCTGTGGAGCTGCGGCCGTGTGGTAGATGAGGGCACCTCATCCCCTGGAAACACCAAACCCTCAAAAAAACAACCACTCACCCCGTATTTCACACAAAATCGAAATCTATGTCCTCTCAAATCGGTTTGGAAACAGAATTAAATCAAAAAGCCGAGGCCCGCTGAAGTAAGTGGCGGCACCGGCCTCGGGAAGAACGGCGCGGCCCCTGACCGCAATGGCGGTGGCTGCACTGTCCCCCTCAACCCATCCAAAACGGCGTGAAAACAGCATATTTGTCCCCAAAAGGCTTGATTTTCTCTCATATTCCTTTAAATAACAGTTAAATACACACTCTGCGGCGGCGGAGCGGCAACAACCAGCCCGGCCGTGAGGTGGCAGGGCCCGGGCGCTCAGCCCGCCCTGAGGCGGCGGGGCCTCGGCGTTCGGCCCGCCCTGAGGCGGTCGCAGTGGGCAGGAGGGGCCGGAGCGCCCGGCATGGGCGACGACCTGGCCTCCGAGGATAACAGCCGTGAGTGCGGGGCCGAGGCGGGGGCTGCCCCAGCGGGGCGAGGGCCGCCGGACCGTGAGGGGGGGTTTGTGGGGCGGGAGAGGGCGACCGGTCCCCTTTGTGGGGAGTGGGGGCACTCTGGGGAAGGGCTGAGATGCATTAAAGAATAACAAGATGTATAAAAATGCATTCAGAAGCAAATAAGGTGTATAACGTACATGGGCATCGCGGCTGGTTTTGCCCCAAAGCATCCTGTATNCAGGTGCATTTGGAATCTCTCCAGAGGAGACTCCACAACCTCTCTGGGCAGCGTGGGCCAGGCTCCAACACCCTCACATCAAAGTTTCTATTCCCGTTCAGATGGAACCTCCTGGGTACCAGTTTATGCCCATTACCCCTTGTCCTGCCACTGGGCACCACTAAAAAGAATCTAGCCACATCCTCTTGAACCCTACCCTTTAGTTATTGATCAGCATTGATCAGATCCCTTCTCAGTCTTGTCTTCTCCAGCTCGACAGCCCCAGGTCTCTCAGCCTTTCCTGGGCACAGAGATGGTCCAGTCCCCTCAGCATCTTTGTAGCCTTGGCTTGACTCTCTCCAGTAGTTCCTTGCCTCTCTTGAACTGGTGAGCCCAGCACTGGACACAATACTGCAGAGGTGGCCTCACTGGGGCAGAGCAGAGGGGGAGAAGAACCTCCCTCGACCTGCTGGCCACACTCTTCTTCATGCACCTCAGTATACCATTGGCCTTCTTGGCCATGAGGGCATATTGCTGGATCACGGATAATTTTGGATCTTTTTTTTTCTGCCTACCTCAGGCCTCCCCAAAGTAGATCTGATTCTCCCTCCAACCTCAGCTCAGCCACCACCTGGTTCCTTCCTCCTCATACTATCAAAATGGAAAAGAAAATAAAGGACAAGACCAAACCCAGATGCTGAAACAGGAGAATTAACTAAAACTCTGGGTGAAGAACACTTTTAACCCCCTCCTGCACCCGCTGTGGAGCTGCGGCCGTGTGGTAGATGAGGGCACCTCATCCCCTGGAAACACCAAACCCTCAAAAAAACAACCACTCACCCCGTATTTCACACAAAATCGAAATCTATGTCCTCTCAAATCGGTTTGGAAACAGAATTAAATCAAAAAGCCGAGGCCCGCTGAAGTAAGTGGCGGCACCGGCCTCGGGAAGAACGGCGCGGCCCCTGACCGCAATGGCGGTGGCTGCACTGTCCCCCTCAACCCATCCAAAACGGCGTGAAAACAGCATATTTGTCCCCAAAAGGCTTGATTTTCTCTCATATTCCTTTAAATAACAGTTAAATACACACTCTGCGGCGGCGGAGCGGCAACAACCAGCCCGGCCGTGAGGTGGCAGGGCCCGGGCGCTCAGCCCGCCCTGAGGCGGCGGGGCCTCGGCGTTCGGCCCGCCCTGAGGCGGTCGCAGTGGGCAGGAGGGGCCGGAGCGCCCGGCATGGGCGACGACCTGGCCTCCGAGGATAACAGCCGTGAGTGCGGGGCCGAGGCGGGGGCTGCCCCAGCGGGGCGAGGGCCGCCGGACCGTGAGGGNACCCATCCAAAACGGCGTGAAAACAGCATATTTGTCCCCAAAAGGCTTGATTTTCTCTCATATTCCTTTAAATAACAGTTAAATACACACTCTGCGGCGGCGGAGCGGCAACAACCAGCCCGGCCGTGAGGTGGCAGGGCCCGGGCGCTCAGCCCGCCCTGAGGCGGCGGGGCCTCGGCGTTCGGCCCGCCCTGAGGCGGTCGCAGTGGGCAGGAGGGGCCGGAGCGCCCGGCATGGGCGACGACCTGGCCTCCGAGGATAACAGCCGTGAGTGCGGGGCCGAGGCGGGGGCTGCCCCAGCGGGGCGAGGGCCGCCGGACCGTGAGGGGGGGTTTGTGGGGCGGGAGAGGGCGACCGGTCCCCTTTGTGGGGAGTGGGGGCACTCTGGGGAAGGGCTGAGATGCATTAAAGAATAACAAGATGTATAAAAATGCATTCAGAAGCAAATAAGGTGTATAACGTACATGGGCATCGCGGCTGGTTTTGCCCCAAAGCATCCTGTATCCCTCAGATGCTGCCAGTACCCCCTATTTGGGCATTTTGGCCCCATTTATCCACTAGTCCCCAGCCGTACTGGGCTGTCTTTGTGTCCCACAGCCTCAAGTAGAGCCCAGCAGACAGTTCTAGAGCATTTCATCACATTTTTCCCCCTTTGCTGCTTTTTAAAATCTCTTGCATAATAAACTGCATGGCACTGAGGGTAGATCATTGGAATTGTTCTCCATGCTCTTTGGGATAACTGAATTCATACTCAGTACCATAAGGTATGAAATACCCTTGAACCTGAACTTGAAAATGAAGGAAAAACTGCTAAATATCTATGGAAATGCTGCTGTTGACAGGTATGTGCCATAGAATCATAGAATAACGGGTTGGAAGGGACCTCAAGGATCATCTAGTACAACCTCTCAAGGTAAAAATATCACAGAGTGTTTTGGGTTGGAAGGGACCTTTACAGATCATCTAGTTCCAACCCTCCTGAAGTGAGCAGGGATGTCTATCACTGGACCAGGTTACTCAGAGCCCAGTCCAACCCGGCCTTGAATGTTTACAGGGATGAGGCATCTACCACCTCTCTCACCTAAGCACCACGTAGCAGCTCACCTGCTGCTCCCCCACCCCTGGACAGAAAGGGGAGAGGGAGGAAAATACAAAATCCAGCGGGTTGAGATAAGGAGAATTTAATACAAGCATGTAAAAGTAATAGTAAGAAAAATAATATTAACAATAACAGTGATGAGACAATATACAAAACAAGAGAAACATACAGACCACGAGAGCTGAAAAAACCGCAACAACCCCCGGCTCAGGCTGCGCACTTCTGGCATCATGAGCATGACGTCACAGACTCTTCAACTTGATTTAACTGGGAATAGCTTTAGGTCTATAGGAAGGAATGCATTGTATTAAGAATTATAGCCTATATATCACAACAGAAAAAGATACAGGCATTCTTCTCCAAGTACCACAGTGAAATTTTGTTCAGTTTCTCTCAAATTCAGTGTCCATATGGACAGGAATCTAAAGTAAAATCACCTTTGTGCCTTGCTATTTCAATATACTCAAGTATGTAGAATCATAGAATCAGTATCTTAGATTCAACTTGTCCAGTGTTCATGCTTGAATCGTGTTTCCCAGGCCTCAGATCCCATGAGAAGGGTTGGCATCTCCACACGAGCCCCATCTTTTCCCAGGCACGGTGCCCAGGCTGGACGCTGCCCCCTCACTCACGCCTCACCCGTGCTGAAGGCCGGGCCCAGGTCCTGGTTAGCTGTGTGCCTGCACGTACCCGCCAGCTACTGCGCACAGTTGTTTATTGGCTCATATTCACATTCGATGTCCTCCTTGCAGCCTCGCGCCGGTGAGGAAAGGGCCGGTGCCGAGGGCCCGGGCCGGCCCGCGCAGTGGGCAATGCCTTCAGCCGCGCGAGCGACGCATGCGCGGCTCCCCGGGCCGGGCCGGACTGGGCCGGGCGGGCGCTGGCGGCGGGATGCGATGACATCACCGCGGCGGGACGCGCGCGGGCGGGAC
>VYZX01009740.1:175475-187602 GCA_013401335.1 Brachypteracias leptosomus | reverse complement strand
GGCCAGCCCTCCCCCTCAGCCCGCCCCGCGGAGCCTCTGGGCGCTGCCCCGGCGGGCGGCTCCGGGCCCTCGGCCTCTCCGCACGGGCCGGCCCTGCGCAGCTCCGAGACGGCTGAGGGAGCGTGGCCGGCTGCCCGTGGCGGCGAGTGGGACCGGTGGGTGTCGGCTGGGCCTTGCCGTGAGGGAGAGCTCGGGCGGGCGCCTCGCTGAGGAGGGGGCTTGCGCAGCCCTGCCTCAGGCTCGCGGTGGAAGGGGCCTGTCCCTTCCCAGTAGGTCTCTCCCCCGTCACTCCTGCCCCAGGCCGCGGTCGTGTGCAAAGTCCGTGAGGAACCTCGGAACTGCTCAGTCTGAGGGAGACTCCTGCGCTGTTCGTTGTGGGGGGCACAGGTTCCCCCGTCTTGGGGTGTGACAGTTGTGTGTTTGGAAGGGAGGGACACAAATACTGAGGGAACTCACGATAAACTCTTAAAAACTGCCATGAGGTGTGGAAGTGTTTGCATAAACAAAACTATTAACGATGTTCGTTACTTAAACCGATGGTCTTCCTCTGCTGTCAAGAGAGAAAATCATGGTTACAAAGCTGACAGGACAGTATGTCGTGCAGCACACTCACAAGTAGGGATAGCCTTCACCACACGTTTTTCTAAACAGATTCCTCTTTCTAAATTATTCCCAAATGCACTGCAGTACTGGGAAATTACTTGGGCTCTCACGTTTATTTCTTCAAATATATACATCAGTTTAATGAGCTTTTATTACACCTTGGTTACAATCAAGTTAATTTGGTGGGCAAAAGCACAATTTTATAAGATGCATCAGTGTTTGAAGACTCCTCATGCTGATACTGAAGCGATGCTGAAATACAAGCTTGCTTTGTTTTCAAAAACTCAAGGCAGTAACATCAATGATAAAAGACAACAAGAACTGACTTTGGGTCTGATTAAAGGTTAATCTTGACCTGTTACCTAATTTCTGATAATTTAGAAGTACCTTTAACTTCTAGTTAGCATCTTATTTTTCAGAAGAATAGGAACTGTTGCAGGAGAGTGTTTACAAGCTGGTCAGTAGCTGGCTAGAATTTAGTTAAACCTTGAAGCCAAGGGTTTAATTTTATTTCAGAATTGTTATCACTGTTCTGGAAATTCTTGATAAACTTGTAGATATTTTGTTCCGTACACTCCTGTGTTTGTGGCAATGTGGCAACTTCAAAACTGGATGAAAATATTCACTTTCTCAGAGCTGACTTCTACAGGAACCATTACTTTTTTTTTTTTTTTTCAGTGAGAACAGAAGTTTTCCATTTTATTTTGTTTCACCACAAGTTATCTGATACTGATTTCTTAGAATGTCTCTGATGAATTTTGCTTTCTGAATTAATAATCAACTTACCCAGTCCTGTATCTCAGGAAAGACTATTCTGCTTACCTTTCACTATTCTAGAGCAGTCGATGCAATGGTTTCTTCTGAAGTTTTAATATTCTTTTTGCTGTTTACTATCTCAACTGCTTATACATTTACATTTTTCTGTAGGGTCATTCTTGTTTTCTTTTTGAGCCCTTGGCTACTTTTCATAAGGAGCAATGCAAACACTTTACAAATAAAACTAACTTTTGTAAACCTTACTGTGTTCATCCGATGCCTATGACACAAATGCTCCTAAGAAGGTAAACTTAATTTTAGAAGTGGTTTAAATGAAAATAATTAATTGTATTTATTTTGGCACAGGTATGAAAACTCAATGGGGTCATCCAAAAATGTACTAAGTGAGCCTGTTGATGAGGAAGAAGGCTATAACGTGATGGTAAGACACTTGGCTACTTTAATGGCGTGGTAGGATTTTTCCTAGTGCAAGAAAAACTAATTTTTCATGTTGGGACACATTGATAAATTGTTTCATTTGTACCTTCTCTGACAGTATTGATTCTAGAAACTGAATTAATTTAATTTATTAACAACATGATAAGAAACACTCCAAAAGTAATTTTACTGTAGAAGAAATATGAATATTTCTCCTGGTTTTGCATCATTTCTACTTGTGTTAATATATTGATTTTTTTAACTTTAAGACCTTTGTTTCAGCTGATTCCCTTGTTAAACTGCTTTCATCCAACCTGTGCTCTAGCATAAGATCATAATGTTCAGAGTGATGTTCTTTGAAGGAGCTGAGGTTAGAGCTGAAGTAATTTTCTCTGAGAGTGCAATGGGTGAAACTGGTGGGTTTACAGCAGTGTATTTATATATATGAACACCATTAAAGCATGAAACCTCATAAAAGGTCCTTTAAGAGTCATAGGGATGCAAAGGCTAAATAGCAAAAATCTGCTATTTAAGGCTAAACAAACTTATAGTTGCTCCTTTTGCCAGCAGATGATTGTATCTAGAGCACTTTGAAGAAGATAACTTCTTTGAATAGTTAAGTAGCAAATAGGAGGGATTCAGGTTGAGGAAGCGTCAAAAACCTATGTATCGGTATCACTTCACTCACATGAGGGAGGATATTAAGGTTTGCCCTTGTCTAGTCAAATGAAAAGACTGCATTGATACCCAATATGGCCTTTGGTGCAGTAGTTTACACTTCTTTGTGCCTGTATACTTCGATATTGCTAGCTGCCCTATTAGGACCTCCTTTAAGGGTTTGATGTTTTGGCTGATGTCTAAGTTACAGAGACTAGAATTTTAAGTCAGGCTCTAGTTTCATGATACAAAGTACTTGGAAATGTCATGATGAGATGCTTCTGCTTTCCCTATAAGCCTTTCTGGCTTGTGAAAAATGAAATAATTTAAGTATGATGTGGACTAATGCAAAGTTTTATACTTCCATGGGAGTAATAATCTCCAGAAATAAGGATGGAAAACAACTGTCTTGGTGGCAGTGGTGCAGAAAGGATCACTGGGGTTATAGAAGGCAGTATGTGCAACAAGAGAAATTCTGCTTATGTTAGGAAGAGTTGGGTCTGCTCTGATTTGGAGGCAAGGACTTGGGGATTGGACTAGACCTGCAGAGGTCTCTTCCAGGCTTTGTTATTCTGTGACATTGTAAGTCATGCTCATTTATGTGTGATATGTCCGGATGTGTTATGATTATATCGTAAGTGATTAAAAGTTAATACATATTGCAAAAAAACTCAACAACCCCCCACATTGTTTTGAGATGATAAAATAAGAGTATCATCTATAAGATGTGAATAACCTGTCCACAGTGTTTAGTGTTGAGAAAGTCTTCACTGAACTGTTTTTATCAGCTTTTGGACATTGTATTTCAAAGTGAATCAGAGACAATCTGAAAGAGAAGACTGTAAGTGCTCAGATTCAGAAAACTTGAAATCTCAGATCTGGAAAACATAAGAAAAAAGTTTAAAGGAATAGGGATGGCAAGCCTGGAAGATAAAAAGACCAGTGAATGATGAAATGGAACATAACAGCATAAAAAAAAGGGTAGACAAAAATTCAGATGGTTTCCAAGTCTTCTTTGTTTGGGAAGAATGGGTGGGCTCATGCTGTAGGCAAGCCATAGTTACAGATTCAGTAGACTGTGCTGAGTGAACACTGTCTGCAGGTGGAGGATTTGGGAAAAAAAAAAAAAAGATGCAATAAAAGAGGAAAGAACAGTTGGGGATGCCACAGATTAACTTTACTTCCAGCTAAGGAAAGTGTTTGGGTCTTTTTTTAAGATATGAGAATAAATTAATGCAAAATGCAGTCTGAACGTTCTTCTTTTGATTTAAGACACATTTCAGAGGCAATTAAGTTAATATTATTTGACTCTTTTCTGAAGTAAGCTACCACAGGTATTTACACTGGGAGTTTATACAGCAGTTTAAAGTGATTTTAGAACAGGTATGTGACATTCATGGATTTCTAACTCTTAGATCAATGATAGGAAGTATATCATTATAAGCAAGGGATTAAAAACCCAAACCAAACTGGATTCAGCAAAAATGGTGACTCAATAAAAATTCCTGGTGAGAATAAGACAATTATACAGAATAAGAATAGGCTAGTACCAATTTAGTACAGATCCTTTTTTTTTATGTGCTTTGTTTGGCTTTCTTTGGGCTAAAATAGAGAATTTTCTGTATTTGTTTCATTAGGTTTCCCAAAAGTTCACTTATCTAGCAGCGCTGTTTTGTTCTTTGTGTTTGTTGTTTACGTGGTGGTATCTCTAGGTAGGTCTGTGGAACACTAGATGGCACACTGTGGCTTTGGAACAAGCAATTGAGGACATCTGGATGAGAGAAACCCAAGTTAAATACTGTTATATAAGCATTGAAGTAAAAGCAGTTTCTTGTTTGTGTTGCATTTCCTACTGCCTTAATAAATTGTAGCCACTCATCTGCTATATTCATTTGTTACTGTATTTTCTTTGTAAAGTGGTTGCAAGTTTGAGTCATATGGTGGTAAGAATAAGAAGAGGAAAAATGCGTCTTCTGATCAGTGCTATAGAAAAATCAGTCTGTTCTTGTCTCAAATATCTAGATTTATGTAACTTTGTGGTTAAGTTTGTCAGTGTTTAAACATAACTTGATTGGCAGTTTGGGGTTCTCACTATACGTAAATATTAAAACGTATAGACAAAGTTTTATCTAACTGACTTCTGCCAGTTGAAAAAAATATTTCTTAATATATTTAGGTTCAAGTGTTTTGTGATGGTGTATTTTGCAAGCGCAAAGAAATGTGTTTATTAGGCATATGATAGTTCATCCTCAGTGCCTTTCATTCTGTCTTTGAACAGCTACAGCTTTCCAGTAGTAACAGCTAACTTCAGTTGCCAGGAAATACTTTCTAGGTTCTTGTCTTCTCAGTGAAAGAGAGATGGGGTTTTTATACATGTTTCTGATGATTCTGATAAATCTTGTGCCTTTCTCCAGTCAGCTGATGCATGTATTTTGGTCTCACGCAGCTTTTGTCTTGAAGAATTAGTTCTAATTAATACAAGGTAACTAAAACATTTGTGAAGTCTACTGTGATGCTCTGGCAGCGTTGACAATCAATTAAGTGGAGGTTAAAAATGTGTGGTGCAGACTTACCCATATTGAGGGCTGGGTACTAACTCTTATGTTGAATCAGTCTGCTTATCATGCAAAAAATGGTTGTGAAAATGAATATGTACACTATGAATATGTATGTTTTGGATATTTGAGGGAAATTCCATACCTGTGCACACCTACTTGTGTGGTTTAACCACACATTAGATGAAATAAATATATCAAGCAAAAAAATTATAAATAAGGTTGGGTTTTTTTCATCCCTGTATTTCTTATTTTCAGGCTTCTTTCCAGCGCTCTAATAGCCATGACAAAGTGAGGAAAATAGTTGCCGAAGAGGGACGTACAGCAAGGAACCTGATTGCCTGGAGCGTTCCACTGGAAAACAAAGAAGATGAGGGTAAGTATTCAAGTCTTCCACCAACTTTTTCCACTTCCATCCCTTTGCCCGCTGGAGTTGCTCACCTGGAAACATGTTTCTTACATAGGATTTCTCTATAAAAAAATAAATAGTTAAGTATAATTGTAAAGCTTTTTTCCAAAACGCACTCTGCAGTTGACAGATCACTTCATAAAACCTTTGCAGTGCCAGATTAAAAACTGCGTTCATTTTGTTTGTAAGCCACATCTAAGACTGTTCTCTTTTCCTGATATTATCAGGATATTTGTGTAATAATGTGGTCTTAGACTCATTGCTTTTAACTTGAGAATTCAGATTTGTAGGGATGGCTTAAGAACAATCCAACAAATTGCTGTCTATGCTCTAAAACACACAAGTTTGGAAGTTCCTTTTGGTACCACTTTGGTAGACATTTGTGAAGAATCTTTAGGGAAGGGGCTATGTGGGGACGGTTTTTGATAATGCAAGTCCTCAGAACAGTTTTGTTACTGTTGTAATATTCTCTTGTGGTATGATGACTTAAGGAGCCAGGAATTGACTTTAACTTTTATGCTGCTGAAGTTGTTCCAGATGTCAGAATGCTGTTTTTGAGGACTTCATCTCAAGTATTTTTGTAGCTCACATGTCCCTGTTTAGCTACTGCTGCTTCTGAAATTTAGGAAGGAGTATCTAAAAGAAATTTTGGTTTTGGTTTTTGTTTTTTTTTTTTTACTGTGAAGATGGTTGAATACTGGAACAAGTTGCTTAGAGAAACTGTGGGCAATCTTTGTCCCTGGGGTTGCTCAAAACCTGACTGGACATAGTCCTGGGCAGCCTGCTCTAGCTGACCCTGCTTTGAGCAGGGATGTTGGACTAGATGATCTTCAGGTGTTCTTGCCAACCTCAGCTGTTCTGTGTTTCTGCCAGTGGAAAAGCTGTTTCTGTGAAGGGTTATGCTTGAGTTACAGGATAATTAGCCCTATATCTGAAGCAAACTGATACGAAGTTTGAACTCTTTGGCTTGCTTTATGCATTACTGTGTATTTATGATTTTTAATTTTTTATTTTATAGTTGAAAAGTCTAAAGTCACAGAAGACAATTGAGTTACTTGAAAACTTGTTTAGGTGTTTGTACGAGGACATTTGTATAGGCTTCACTAAGGAAACAGCATCCGGTTCAGAAGGTGTAGCTGCCCCTCTTGGACAGTAACAAGCAGAATGACAGTTAATTTGTGTTTGTCAGCTATACATCCTAAACCTAATGACAAGTGTCCACACTTACAAACCTTAGTTTCGGATTCTGGCCCTTTTCCTGCAGTGTTGCTGCATCTATCTTAGTACATCTTGTATAGTGGGATTTTTAGTAAACATTGGCTGGTCAGCAGAAAAACATGTACTGCAAGTCTTTGTTAGCTACATGTTGGAGAAAACGTGGAAGTAATTAAAGATTTGAACATAATCTGCCTAAGTAGAATGCATACCTCCCAGCTTTGGGTCACATGTGACAGCTACTCAGTTTATTGCTGGGAACATGTGGATTTTTAAGTGGGCCAGTTCTGTGTTCTTGCAGCAGCTTCATTTACATCTGTCTCAAGAAGATGTATTTATCTACTTGCTAGTCTTGCATTGGCCTGCAGGTTCTTCACTATGTTAGTAGATCCATTGGTATTATTGGACTAGTCACATATATCATTTAAGCAGGATAGAATTGGGGCCCTAGGTATTTAATAGACTTGAATTACACTTCTGGGGAAGGTAGTAATACGAATGAGTATGTGCCAAAGGAACATGGTGCATATTTCTAATGCTATTTTTGAGCTGCTTGATTGAATTTCTATTTAAAGAAGTCCGTTTTTTAATACTACCCTGCTTGTAATATTCTTCTAGAAACTTCCAAGTAAGACTCCTTAAAAATGAATGTATGTGAGTTGTAGATTAATGTTTACTTTAACATTTTCTGTCATTAAATGAAGAATCAATGTAAAAGTGAATTTGTAGCCTTTAGTTATGTATGATAATTGAAATCCAATTGGCTGTATTAATTTCCTTCTTTTGCTTGTATTAGTGCCATTGTAATTTTTAGTATTTATCACTGGTGCTTGCTTCTTTTTAAAATTTCTTCATTAAGTCATCAGCCAACCTTTTTGCACAATACAAAGGATCTGATGATAATTGCCTTATGGAAAATTTCCCTGTTGAAATGAACCTGTGTCTAATGAAATTCTAGCAGAGCCAGATCCTTTATCTCTTGATCCTTGTGTTGGCATTGAGGGTATATATGTTGGTGTCAGTGAGCTCTGATTCATTTTATGCTGATCTTTCAATAGGCATTTTGTCCCTGAGGAATGATGTAGCAGTATTATGAATGAGGACAGTTCTGACTCGTTCAGGGGTTGTGTAAATCAGGCCAAAGGTTCAGCTTGCCTGAGCCAGTCCTGCAACTCTTCTATATAAAGCAGAATTTTTGTCTTTAGGCAATTCCTTCTGCTCATAATGTTCAGAGGTGTTGCTCTGGCAGTAACAGAGTGTGATTTAACATCTTATGTCATGCACTGTTCTTCATCATGAGATTATTTTTTTTTTTCTGCAGAAACAGTGAGGGTATGGCCATTTGCTATTACTGGTGGTAGTGTTATAGAGGGTTGATAAATTAAAATGCTGGATCTGTTTTTTCAGTTTATATCCTATCTTTTTCGGTTTCCTTCAAAAATTGCATGCTTGTGTCCTCCTTACCATTTATTTTTCTCTCTGGGAGACTTCTGTATTTTATATAAAGAATGTGAGTAGAAGAACAATAATGAAAAGCATTGCAATCAAAACCTTCTAATTCCTCAATTGAAATAGTTCCTGTCAGTAAAAGATATTTCCTTAAAAAGGAGAGACATCTTGGAAATGGTAGGTGGCATTTCTATTACATGTCTTGGAACAGCAGGCGCCCTCGTCATGTCAGATCTGGAATTCTAGTATAAATGCAGAGGAATGACATGAGAAAATCTAAAACGTGGCAATGGTCTAGAAGTGATAGTGACTGTTAACACATTTCAGCTATTGAAATCAAAATACTCCTTCACAGAGTTCATTAATATGCAGCAGATTCTGTTGGATTGATTAATTAACAGTACAGTTGACTTTGTGTCCTAGGAGGAGGGTCTTGCAACTGTGAAAAATTCACTAGTCTGATATTCTGTCTCTAGAATTAAATTTTCATGACAAACCTATGGCCACCAGTTGCCTGCTGCAGTTACTTAGATCTTGTCCATCTTAGAAAGCTGTGATCATTCTACTAGAAGATTTCAGAATAAACACTACACAGAAATTTTACTACAAAATCCAAGGTAAGATACTAGCAAAAGTTAAAACATCTTAGAGGCTTGACGTTCAAATGTTAATAGAAGGCAAGGCACCTTTGGAACTTGAAGAGACATGTCAAAAAATTGGACAATTTTGTATTTTTCCCTGTTACCTTCTTATTTCCTATTTATTTAAAATCATTTGGGTTCTTGCCATATAGAATTCATTTGTAGATTAAGCATTTCAGGATAAGGAAACATATTTTATTGGTTGAAAGCTACCTGGCACACTTTGAGGAGCCTGCAGTATAATCTATGGCTTCAGCAAGAGCCTGATGGAGTAAACAGGTTTTGCAGTATGTGATGGAAGTCATGAAACTTGGCTGTCTTTGGCCAACTAAGGAAGTTGTAAGAATCACGACTTAAAACACTATAAGCCCTAGCAACTTGGATGTCATTGTAACTCGCAGAATATAACGTAAAGGAAAGGGTGTTCTTTTAAGGCCTCTAAATTGGAAACCTTGAATTTCACTTTAATGAATGGGAATCCAGTCTAGTGCTGGTAGCTGAGCACAGGGCTGTTAGATTCTGGATGAGACAGGGACAGTGATTTTGTGCAAAATATGATTGCTGCAATTCAATCTGGAAGTGGTAAAACATGGAGAATTTGGGTTATATCCATGCTCGAAGTCAGTCATGTCTTCAGATCCTTGACATTGTAAAGTTAGAAAAATCATATTTACTACTGCTCGACAAACTCGTGAAAAGATACGGTTTGTAATAACAGTAGAAACCTCAATATGCTTCCTCAGTTAAGGGGTCAAAAATAATCATTCTCATCCCGTTGCTTCCTCCAGGCAGATGCCTCTGCTTTAATTTGAATGAGGTTCAGGCACCAGGTCTTATCCAAGCCTTTTTTGTGAAAATGGTTTTTGAGATGGACAACTGGACCAGCTGGGCTAGTAAGAAAGGTTCTGGAGTACAGGCTGGTTATATGTAACAAGAGTGCCATAATGTAGACTGACTGTCTTACAGGTTTTATAAATAAGATGGAAGAGAGGTGGCAGAGTAGATTTCTCACACTGTGTCTGTCATTCAAGGAGATGAAAAAAAATGTAATTGAAAATTATTATTGTTCCTGCTGAAGGTCTGATGCTGAACAGTGTCAGAGGCACTGAAAGAACATATGCAATTGATCTCTGCCACGGTGAGAATGGGAATGAGGGCTGCTCCTAGTTGCTAAAGTTAAAGGTGACCCCCACATTTCTCTTATCAGTAAAACTATCCAAAAGAGAGAGATGAAAGGGATGATTGTTGCGATTGTTAGTATAAAAGATAGTTTTTAAAAATAGTTTATTGATGACATTTTTTTTGAGATACTAGCATCTCAATTTTTTGTGACAGGAAGCCTTCACAGATCATAAGCCCTCTCTGCTTCATACATAATTACCAGACAGGGAGGAAATGGACTTCAAGTGTAAAATATAACTGTAGCTCCCTGAATGCTGCAAAACTTTGCTACTTTATATATTTCACATTGGCAACTTAATAGCTAATGAGATGATCCTCTTTGGTCACTATTGTTCTTTCTTTAAAATTCAGTAAATTGCTAGCAGGTAATGCCCTTTGTATATCATTGAGTTCCTCCTGTGTCTCTCATAGCAACACTGGTGTTGTATAGTTACATACCCATGTTCACTGGACATACTCACAACCAGTGAGCAATGCTCAACACAAGATGTTGTCACTACTTGTGAATAGAGAAGGCTGAGAGCTTAAAGGAAGGTGTCTGTCAATAACCAGAGGCACTTAGAAGAATAACAAAGCTCAGAAATGTGGCTGCTGCTGAAATACAAAACTTTTTGACTTACAGAAATTAGCCCTTGCTGCACGCTGTTTGCTTTTGAACTTGCAAAACCTGGTGTTTACGTAAGTTTTCTTTTCTCTAAGTGTCTGCCTTACCTAGAAAGTACCTGAAGACTTGTTTTTGTCCTTACAGGGGACTTGTTCAGACATTCCTCAGTTCTTAAATGATGGATTACTATTCTGGTTTTTATAGAATTTAAGGAGACTACAACATTTTTTGTGTTATCTAGCCCAGAGAACTACAAACCAGTCAGTCACACCTCTGTGCCAGGTAAAATCATGGAACAGATTCTCCTGGCATCTTTATTAGAGCACATAAAAAATGAGGTTATTGGTGGCAGCCAGCATGGCTTCACTAAGGGCAAATTGTGCCTGATTAATTTGATGGCCTTCTATGACAGAGTTACAGCTCTGGTAGATATGGGAAGAGCAACTGATGTCATTTGCCTGGACTTGTGCAAGACAATTGACACCGTCCCACGTGATATCCTTGTCTCTAAGATGGAGAGACATGGACGTGATTCATGGACCACCCGGTGGATAAAGAACTGGCTGGAGGGTCGTACTCAAAGAATTGTGATCAATGGCTCTAGGTCTGGGTGGAGACCAGTGGCAAGTGGAGTTCCTCAGGGGTCTGTTCTGGGTCCAGTGCTGTTTAACATCTTTGTCAGTGACAGATGGTGACATTGAGTGCACCCTCAGCAAGTTTGCCAATGACACCAAGCTGTGTGGCGCGGTGGACTCGCTTGAGGGAGGGGAGGCCATCCAGAGAGACTCTGAGAAATGGGCCAGTGCCAACTGCATGAGGTTAAACAAGCAAAAGTGCAAGGTCCTGCATCGGGGTCGGGCCAATCCCAGGCATAACTACAAACTGGGTATAGAGTGGGTTGAGAGTAGCCTGGAGGAGAAGGATGTGAGGGTGTGGATCGACAAGACAATGAGCCGGCAGCGTGCTCATGCAGCCCAGAAGGCCAGATGTATTCTAGGATGCATCAGGACGGGTGTGGCCAGCAGGTCAAGAGTTGTGATTCTCCCCTTTACTCTGCTCTTGTGAGACCCCACCTGGAATACTGCGTCCAGTTCTGGTGTCCCCACCATAAAAGGGACATAGATATGTTGGAGGGGGTCCAGAGGAGGGCCACAAAGATGATCCAGGGGTTGGAGCATCTCTGCTATGAGGATAGGTTGAGAGCACTGGGATTGTTCAGCCTGGAGAAGAGAAGACTCTGGGGGGACCTTATAGCTGCCTTCCAACGCCTGAAGGGAGCCTACAGGAAGGCTGGTGAGGGACTCTTCATGAGAGTGTCCCAATGACAGGACAAGGGGAAACAGTTTTAAACTGAAGGAGAGCAGGTTTAGGCTAGAGCTTAGGAAGAAGATCTTCAGTACAAGGGTGGTGAGACTCTGGAATAGATTGCCCAGAGAGGTTATTGCACGCCCCCTCCCTGGAAGTGTTCGAGGCCAGTTTGGATGAGGCCTTGAGCAACCTGATCTAGTTGAGAGGCGTCCCTGCCCATGGCAGGGAGGTTGGACTAGATGATCTCTAGGATCCCTTCCAACCTAAGCCATTCTATGATTCTTTGATTTTTAACATACCTATATTTGTT
>VYZX01009740.1:146554-164591 GCA_013401335.1 Brachypteracias leptosomus | reverse complement strand
TTGGTACCTTTTTCTCTCTTGTTTTCATACAAGTTAGTATAGTTTTATTGATTCCCTTGTCACTGAAGATAATGTTTGATGCTCCCAAATTGGAAAGGGCTCTGGTGGCTGGTTGTGGTTGAAACTGCAGACGGGAGGGTTGTAGTAAGGATACAAACAGTGGAAGCGTGTGTAAGAGGATCAGTGGTTGTGTATGCTTGCTCTCAGCCTCAGTCACTGCTCAAGTTGGTATTTTGATATTGATTTGGAATTGAGAATGCTCAAATCATGTATATAGATATATAGATATGGCTTTGATGCTTTGTATATAAAGGTATAGTGAACATGGTTGAATTATTTTTAAAATATAGTTACCAAGCTTAAGCATCATCTTACTGCACATAAATTGGTTTGTGCAAGAGTGATAGAGATCAGCTATATTCTAGTAATTTGGCTATAACCTTCAACATTTCAAAATGCAAATTGTATCAATATTCTATATATTGGCTAGGCTTCTGCGTGTCTAATGGTTATATGACTATTTTATTATCTAGTATTTTCTAGGTTTGGGTGGCAAGCTGAGGCAGAAAAGAAATAGTAATGCCTTTATGTTTTCTGTATGTTAAAAGGAATTAAGCCCAGAATTATTTGTAGATGGAGGAAGGCAAATTCTGTAGTCAGTTTTGGCCAGTGGAATTTTGGTTAATGCAACAGAGCAATGTGTCTTCTGCTGCTATTCTTTTATGGTCTTCAGTTGTCTCAGCAACTGAGTTTATTTATGCATATATGTGTGTGTGTATGTATATATAAAAAAGGAACGCACCACACATAGAAAACTCTTATTGGTAGAGTCTGAGCAACTGAATTCAGCAGCTAAGCATACAGTAAGTCTAGAAGAATCTCAAACTACTTCAGATTTAATGGTTGGAAAGGGTTTTTCCTCCTAGAATGAATTAATGGCATCATCTGCTTTTTTCCTTTAAAAAAAGCTGAATTTTATTATGTAAAAGTGTAATTCTACATTCTTTTTAAGTTGCTGTTTAGTATTAATGCTTGTGCAAACTTTTGTCTTTCCACACAACATTACTTTGTTGATATCTTTCTATAAGGTTTTGGCAAGGATAGTTTCTCTCCTCATTTCTAAAGCTTACAGGTACATTCTTAAGTCAGTCTACCTTGAGTATAGTTCAGTGAAAACAGTTTCATTCTGCTTGAGATTCTTACTCCCTCTTATAAAATGGAAAATTCAGCAATGAAGTTCTGTTCTGATTCTCATAGCGCAAGATACTCTAAAGAGGTGGGTAAAGCCTTTACCCTAAAAGATTTGACATGTCCTATGATCTTATTATGCAAAAGAACTAGCTGAAACAACTGTAGTTAAAGCCTTCCACAAGCCTTCCAATCAGGGTGTTATCTCTGAGAGAGGTGAGTTGATAGAAGGCCTTCCAGGAGGAGAGGAACTTGCTTCATTAGCGTCTCTTGCTGAGAACATCTTGTGAGGGCTGCTTTTGGTTCTGGGTATGCTAATTCTAATGATTTCAATCTCTGCATGCAGACTGTGACCTGTGGCCATCTAGGCTGATTACGGGCTTTTAAGACAGCCAAGAAAATAAAACTTGATTCTAAATGTGTTGGAGCTGAAGGTAGAAAAAATGTTTTCCTAACATCAGTGAAAAGGGGATCTGCAATAATTCATTATAGTGGTTGAGTTGATCCAGACAGGATCTTGGTCCTGTTTCCACTGATAAGAGCCAATTCAGCTCTGTCCATTTTAGTCTTTTAGGGGATAAGTTTCAATTTTATTGATTTTCCCATACTTTTCAGGTTTTTAAATGTAAAAAATGCCTGGTTCCAGGAAGGAAAAAATACAGAATCAGGGTTTGATACTTAAGGCTTTTTTTGAGATGTAATTTTGTTACATGTGAATTTCCCTTCTTTCCTTGTAATGCTACAAACCTTAAGAAAGATATCCGATGAAGGATTATGAAGTAATTTATTTCCTCAACGCAGGCCTCTAATTACTCTGTTTAGGTACATTTTTCTTGTTCTAGTGTTCTGGATTCCTCTGGGCAAAAAAAAATCTTGGCTTTCTAAAGAAATGTAAAAAAACCCAAAACCAAAGCGAAAACCAACCCAAACTGCAGAACTTGTAAATGTTTTTTAGTTAAGGTTTATTCATCATCTTTTGCTTTATATGCCTAAATTATTCTAATTGCTAATTATTTCCCTACTAGAGACCTCTATTAAGTGTATTGCTATCAATTTTGTAACCATTCTGAGCATTAACTTAATACCTTGTGGTGCTGATGCCTTCATTCTTCGAACCTCTTGAGCACTTCCAGTTAGAGAATTTCAGCAAGGAATGAGCTCTATTCTGTATGATAGAATGTATTTTCTCTTTATTCAGTAAACCCCAGGTGGTTATGAGTTTCCCTGAAAGACAAAGTGAATGATTTACACATTAGAACACGTGTAATTCTTTTTCTGTGTTTCTCACAAGACAATCTTTCAGATCAGTAGGGTTTTGTGGAATATATATTCAAATTGTTTGGGAAGGTCTAATTCTGCAGTTGGAATATGTCAGAAGTATGCTAGGCTGCCTCTTATCCCTCAGGTATAAAAAAATCTATGTCTTCTATTTCTAGATTTGGACACACTTAGCAAGAGTATGTGTATGTCTCTTTCTAAATAAATACCCTGTGGCAGTCAGTGCTAAGGGAAAATCTCTTTTGTGGGCATTCCTGATGCCTCTTGTGGAACATTTACATTGTTGTCATCTTCTGGAGGTGGGTCAACAATGAAGGACAGGAAAGTGGGGTAATGGTTGGGCTTTCACTCTTGCCCATGGAAATGGATGAGATCTTTCAGAATGGTAATCTATTCTAAAAAGCCAGATACTGAAAAGCCAGCATCGCTTCTAGGTGGCAGTCTGGATAATCCTATTCCTGCCTCTCCATCTTTCGCATCATGTTTATGTGTATGTGTGTGTATATAATTTTTATTTTTTTTACATTTCTTACGTAAATGACTTGTATGATAAAGTCCCTGCATGTGCCTTCTGACCGCTACATTCATTCTTATGAAGAAAATTTGCTCTGGTAATGGTTACACTTCTCAGGAGCGCATCCTTGGCAGACAGTGGATTACAGCTGTCATGTTGTAGGTGAATCGATGGGGAGCAAACTGAGGCTAGACATGGTGCATTTAACAGTTGCATCTAAGAGACCATGTGTTCCTGTACCTTTACTATCTAGAGTTGGCTGCTTAGTGGCTTCCGCAAGGCTAGCTTGAGAGAACTTTGGGAGGACTTTAGTTACTGGACAATTACTCTGTCTTTCTCCTCTTTGTATATGTTTTTCTTTTTTCTTTTTTTCTTTCTTTTTTAAAAAATATTATTTATCGTGCACTGAGGTTGGTGTAATGAGAATCCTTTGACTAGAGAAGCTGCTTTCTTTCATCCTTTCTCAAGGTTTTAAGAACCACTTTGGTGATCATCTTTGTTTAACCTAACCCTAGAGCTGGCTTTAGGTGTCTGTAATTCAACTGTATGAAAAAGACTACAAGAAATTTCTTGAAGCAATTTTTGTGCGAATTACTGAAACACTTGGTTAACCTTAAAAACAGAAATTTAAAGAAAGAACGAGCTTAGATTGCTTGCTAAAAATGTCCCCTCAGAATTTATTTTGGTAAATACATAGTCTAAAATATTTGGTATAGATAATGAAACAATATAAAGCATTCAGAGTTTGTAAAATAACCCACATATTTCTAGCCTTGCGGTGACCGAGTTTGTTTCTCTGACTCACGTTCTACTATTTTGAATTGTACTAACCTTAAAATTCTACAATCTTTCATATTTCCTTCTTTTCTTTCTCCTTGTTTGCATATGGGAAAATAAATGGAGAAGACAACTTTTCATAGTCGTTAATGGGATTTGCAAGCAAAACGAGCTTCTCTTCTTAAGGATTAAATAAACCTATCTGGGACTTAAGTCAAGATTGTCTTGATTCAGGAGTACAGAATTATTCTGATGTAGCTACTCTATATGTTAGAGATTGCAGAATAATTAGTATGGTCACCCAATTGAAGAGACTAGTTCAACTGCAAGGTAAATACATAGAAACCAAAGTAATGACTGAGATCTGGAGAAAAGAAGTAAAAGCACAAAAAGAGTGTTATGACATGCAGGACTATTGATCAGAGAATTGAACAGAGGGTAGAAAGAAACAGGAGCCATATTGTGACTTATTTTAGTTTTATGTCACTGATTTTCCTGTAAGTGTTGTTTTTTAACAGTATTGCTTTGTTTTTTAGTTGGAACTGACTCTTCAAAAATCGTATGGGATGGATATGACCTTGAGAAATAATGGGATTTAAAATTGTTTTGACTCTCGTGCAGCCGCAGTCTACCCCACAAAGGTTCCTTTTTGTCAGCACCTTCTCAAGTGGTGCAAGTTTCCACTGCTTCAGCACCGCAGGGTATATCTGGTGCCCCCGGTGCTGTAGGTGAGCTAGCGAGCTGTATTGATGGGCAGGACCCCAGGGCCCTGTGCGCCAGGATTGTGTGTCAGCAGGACAAAGGGATGGCGCCAACCGTCCTGCTCTGTGCGCCAGTAACTAGAATTAATTACGAACCAATCGAATCCGTTGCAGCCAATTGGTAAACTAATTGGTAATTTTAGCTGTACATCTATATGTAGTTATCTGGATGCCTGTAACGGCGCTTTCAGAGCCACTTTTGTTCTGCTGCATCCTGCTTGACAAAATGGCCCTCATAGCTGTAGGGAGAAAGATGTGCATCAGTGGATATGGGGCCGCTCCAGCTGCTTGTCTTGTTTGTATTCCCTTGTTCGTAAAACATGACTCGGGTTACAGCTGCATGGTTCTGCTCTGATCATTTCTGATAATGTGTAGCTAAACATTCCTTAAAATAGGTTAAGCCATTTATTGTATTTCTTTTTCCTGTGCCAAGTAACTTCAGAAATATAACTCATATTCAGATTTGTTCTTTTTTTTTTTTTTTTTTTTTTGGTGAGGAATATCTCAGTGGCAGACTTGAAAAGTAAATGATTCAGAATTAAATTTTGCTTTCTATGCTCTTATTGTTAGTAACGGTCAGCGCAACTTAGTGTGGGCTACCCTAAATGGATATGAATTGAATTAGAAAGCTGAAATTTTATTAGTGAAACTGAAAAAACTGGTTAAAATACTTGACTTGTTCATTTCTTGTAGCAGGCTTTACTTAAGAATTATGTTGGTGCTGTAAACCAACTGCCTTGTGAGAAAGATTTTTGTTTGCTTTTTTGTGGAGTATTTCAAAACAAAGAGCAACTTTTACATCAGCAGTGGTATTCTGTTTGATTTCCCTTGTGTTTGGCTTCCTTGTGACTGCCCTTTAACAGCCAGCATATGCTCTCTATCTGTCATACGTACTAGTTAAAGGGATACTTGTGTGAAAGCTGAAGCTGAATTTCGAACCTGCGTTGATGTTAAACAAAAGAAATAATCATCCATATAATTTTATATGAAAAAGCATTTTGCAAACATCAGAGGTCCTTTTTCCATTAAAAGGACAATTAAAAGTAAGGATGAGTGAGTCATGATGTTACAAAAATGTGCATTACTTACCTGTACTGTACTAGAGTGTTTCCACTGTTTTTAGTGTTAGAATTTCTAGTGTGAAAATTTGTGGTTATATACTTAAAAATCAATACATTTTCATTTGTTATTGTTCTTAAAATATTTCTAAGTAATAATGATTTGTAATAATAATTATTTGCTTCAAACAGAAATTTTCTTTTAATACTAGCAGAAATAACTTGCATATAGTAAAAAGTTTGCATAAGCACAACATTTTATCATTACTGTTTACCCTTATACCATAAATAATGTGTATATTTTCAAGTCTGCATGTGAAGCTAATACAAGTTTTCAGACAATTCAAGCTTCATTTCTGGATTTTTGTTATTTTCAGCATGTTGTTATCTTAGAGTACAGTGTACGTTTTTCTTGCCTTTGAAAGACTCGTTATGAAAGCTGCTATTTCTGATGGATGTAATCTTGTAGGATCTCCTTTAGAAATGCGTTAGTGTGCTTCCTTGGGTGATAATCAGCTCTGCTGAGAAGGTGCCTTACGCCTGTTGGCTGTGACAATCTGTGTGGTTTTTGCCACATTCAGTAAATGATTTTCGAGTTTATATGTGGAATAGAAATAAATTCATAGGTTCCTACATGGTAAAAGGTTGCTCCTTTCTCTACTAGTGACAGTAGAAAACTGTAGTTTGCTCAGGGAACAAAACTAAAAGTTTTAATTAAATGGTGTTTTGCCCTGCTTTGGTGTGAAAAATGGCCATATTGTCTGAGTAAAGACTGCAGGATCCCAACTTACCTTTTAATTTTGATTTGTTTCTGTATGTAACTTGACCTTACTATAGTTACTACACTTGTACATGTGGCTAAACTGGAAATCAGTAGATACAGTCAGATTCTGAAAGTTAAGGATATTTTTATTAGAAACAAGTCTTTTAGTCCCTGTTGTTCAGCCACTGGCATTTTATCTATGGATTATTTCCTGATACAGTGTGAAGTCAAGTTAATTTTATAAGTCTTTTCATAACAGTTAATTTTGTTTGCTAGAGACCAACACATACTTTACAAGATTCTAACAATTTAATCAAGGTTTTGCAATATTTTGAACAAAGTTTCAGCATGTCCACATCGTTCCTGACAGTGTATGTTTAATCCTACCCAGGAGTTACACGATGGACTAGATTGCTGTTAAAATCCTTCCCAGTCATATGATTTTATGATCATGTGTAAATCTTCCAAGCTATGAAATATGGTCATGACTACAGCTTTCAGTGATTAATTCATGTAAAAATATGTAAATTTTTCCGTAACTCTGTATAGTTCAAAAGTAATTTTTAAAAGGGTAAAAAAAAGTGATTGGTTTGTAATGGTCAAGAAGTATTATGTGGGTAATGGAGTTGTAAGATCTGGGCATGTAAATTACTCCATAGACCAGAATGTCTGATTAGTGACTTTTTTCACTTGTTAAGGTGTGCTAATCAGAGAAGAGAATGTAAACTTTGTCTTGCGGCTTATCTGGGTTGTTTCTCAGTAAGTTTATGTCGAAGGTGATGATTTCGTAAACCAAAAGTAATGCTGCAGTGTTTCACCTTTGGCCTCTCAAAGTATCGCCATGGGAGTCTTTTTGATGAAAAACTGCTTTATTAGTTAATAGTGCTGATAATCTCACGTGACAATAGAATGTCTGTCATTAATCTGGACGCATACAAGCAGACATCATTTGAAAGTATTGATCACTTGAAATTTCGTCTGTAGGAACCGGATACAGTTCATTGAACTTTAGAGGCCTAAGATCTAATTTTTTCTAATGCAGAGATCCCAGGATTCTCCAGAAGGAATTCCCTCCGTCTGATGCAGTTGTCTTTGTGTAGTTTTGTATATTCGTACTTTACAAACAGATTAATTATGACATTTTTCATCTACCACAGCTCTGTTGAGTTTTACAGTTTTGCTTATTTGATGGAGTAAGTCCAGCATATTTTAAAAGATAACTCTGACAAAAAAAACCAAAACAAAACAAACCCAAAATCATGAAACAGTGATATTTATTTATGCTAGGAATTATTTTCTTGCCAAATTTTAATATTTTGTCCGTAGACATTGGTGCTTACAGAGATATTAGAAAATGTGCACATTTTTTGATAGGATAAGTCTTTTAATGCTTGTTCATAAAATAATCTTAACTATTTGGGCTTTTTTTTTTCCGGGTTTTTCTTGGGTTTATTTTTTATGAGAGCTACAGACTAATAAATTTCCTACTTTCTTTTCAGTTCCTTTATTGAGGTGGGGGGATTGGTTTTTAAATACAAAAGTTGATGTAATGGTTGCTTTTCAGGAAGTCCTGATGATGCTTGATAACTATGTAAGGGACTTCAAAGCATTGATCGACTGGATACAGCTACAGGAGAAGCTAGAAAAAGCTGATGCCCAAAGCAGGTAATCAGAATTATTTTTATTTTTTTTTAATCTACATGCAAATACGGTCTCATAGTAAACTTAATTTTGTAGCAGAGATTCAGCAAATAAAACCGATTTTAGTATTTGCTCTGGGGCATTAGGAAGGAAGTTTTCCTTTTGGACAGAATTGGTGTAAGGCATAGAGGTGATTTTATCCTCCCTGGTAATGTTATCAGCGAACAGCTACACTGGAAATGGTAAAGGGCTTGGATGTATAGTGCCAGAAAGGTAAAACTGTGACTTCATTACAATTTGTGTCTAGTGTTGAATTTGTGCCTTGATGCCTAAGTTTTACTTTTGAGGGATAAACGTGAAGTAAGGTTTTGCTGGTATATTCTGTGCCTGTAAAAGTTGGGAGACCTGTAGTTTGTGTGGAGTTCTTCCATTTTCCTTTGGTAGGCAGTGAGTTCAGTCACTGCTCTGCTTAGATAGAGACTTTGTGCATTTGTTTGAAAACGTGGCAGAGTGGTTTTATTAATTGATTATAGGTTGTTAGTCCTGCTAGTAGTACTGGAACCAGTTAAAAAATAATTTATGCAAGTGGTGTTCTGAATCTGTTTTCACAGCACTGGGTTCTACAAGTTTGATTTTGGTTTTAGTTGCCAGTTGTAATTGTCATGCCCTAAGATAGCTTCAGGAGCAAGAGTTAAAAATAGAAAAGAAAATAGCATCAGCTTCAATGAGATGCCCAATGAAATTTCTGCCTGGGCTTCCGCCTTGAACCATGGGTGTTCAGATGAGAATGTTTTATCTTAGTGGCAGTTAACTTAAATCAGCCTGCCTGATTATCTTTGCAAGTACACATTTATCAGGAAATGATATTACTGACAAAGTTTGGTGTGTCAGTAGTATAATAGGAGTGATCTGTTTGGTTAGTTCCACAGGTTTTTATGTACTGGGGATATTTGGTACCTGTATTAACCGAAGCAGCCTTTAAACTGTATTGAATGCTCTGTAACACAGGATAGGAAAAGGTAGGGTACTGTAAATAGTTGTTGCCTTTTATGTGTTATTAGCACTAGAACTAGAGGATATTCCCAGCCCTACCCCAATCCTTTAATTTAACTGCCTGGTTTGGTGTTTGGTCCCACACTGACATGTAAAATAAGCATTATAGTCTTGAGAGTATGCATTATTTTTGATATAGGCCTGGCTGATACGGTTTGGAGTTGGTGTAGAGGGAGTTACTGAAATATGTGGTTAAATTCAGCAGTATTCATTAATACTTTATAGCATTTGTCAGTTCTGTCTTTCCTTTAAGATGATAGAGGAATAGTTACTGTGAATTTTATTTTTAAAATTTTCTTTCCTGAATTTGCAGACCTACTTCATTAGCTTGGGAAGTAAAGAAAATGTCTCCAGGACGCCATGTGATCCCAAGTCCATCAGCAGATAGAATTAGTGTGACATCAAACGCTCGAAGAAGTTTAAATTTTGGGTATGAAACCAGATCAGAATTTTATTAACACTAAAGTCAGGATTCATTTGATGCACAGTTCATTAATATACTATTTTTCTATAGTAACGAATATATAGATCTGCTGTTTATTAAGTCATATATGCAATTATTTGCATTCATGAAAGCAAAGCATGTGATCTGTAAAAGAAAATCCTATCAAGGACTTATTTTTTTACTTACTTCGCTGTACATTTGGTAACAGATCATTCCAGAGACCTGAAGCTAAAATAAAATTAGTCTGTTCCATGTTATCTGTTTATTATTCTCTTTCCACTATGAATCAAAGGTCAAAATGTCTGTAATTGGCATTTTAAAATTGCCAGTGTGTGCAATGTGAATGGTACCTGAGTGTGCAAAAGTAAATATAGATCAAAAGAGTGAATGTAAAATGAGATTATCGTGATTCTGATGAACAGCAAAATGGATACTGGTTTAAATACAGAGCTTATTACATACTACAATAAAGGATCTTTTACTTGTTAAAAGGAAAATGGCTGTTTGAAAGCAGTTCAACAAAAACATGCATGAACACTGGCTTAGAGCAGCACTATCTGGTGCTGTCTCATTTCTGGACAGCACATGTGTGTCCAGTTTGCAATCTTTCTCAGGATGCGTTTCTTAAGTCCTTGGGTTTTGTTGGGGTCTAGAGCACATACTGTACTATTTCATAAGTGGTTAAAACGTCCTCAGCAGGGGTGCAATACTAGCAGATTTGCTCAGTACCTCTGAATGTTGTGCTCTGTTAAATTTTGAATATCAACTATTTCTACAAAAGCGTGATTGGAGGAAAAATTGGTCCAATGGTGCTAGTCTCTTTGTAGATGTACGTAGTGATACTGACCTGACTGCGTTTGAGAGGTGTCTGCTTGGAGTGCCAAGGTTAAGGAGGGAGTGTCCTGATGAAGCTTTCTAATGAACCGTTCTTTTATTAGATTAGACTAAGAAGAGCTATGACTTTCTTTTAGGAACCCTGCAGTGACAATTTCTGCAACGCGCCTGGCTCCTTCTGGTGTAAGTTGGGCTGACAAGGTAAAAGCCAATCATGGAACTAAAGCTGCCAATCCTGAGCTAGCACCAACACAAACCTGTCTGCCACCTCCAGTGCAGAAGTCATCGCGGAGAAATGGCAAGTTTCTTTAAGTGGCTTAAGTTATTTTCACAAACTCTGTGTGGTATAAAGTCAGTTCAGACTGTAATGACCTATTTTCAAATCAAAATTAAGTCTTATGCTAAATACAGTATTTGAATTAAGTACCAAGATAAAAGATTAATGCAGCTTTACATTAAAATAGGTACGTTTGAGACAAAGCTTTGTTTTCATGTGTAGGTAGCATTCCACTGTATTTTCACTAACTAGGATTTGATCTGTTAAAATACCAGTATATAACACCCTCAGAAGTGCAAGGTCTTTGTTCATAAACTAACAGTCTGAGTGGCTGCAATTTGGAATGGTTTAGCAATATAAAGAGTGATACATGTCCAGAAACCTGTGAAAGAGCTCAAGATAGTTTTATGTGTCCATGGAGATGATGTTATTAGAACTTTGTAGAAGTAACAAGTGATGTTTTTTTCTTTGAAGACAAGAATCACCTCATTCGGTTATGAATTGTTTCTCTAGAGATTCTCCTTGGAAAGTGGTTGATGAGGGGCCTTTTGTTCTAGAAGAGGCTTGTTTAGTTTTACACATAAAAATCTTTGCCATTTGGATTATAAAGTTAGTTTCTTTGCATGAGCTGGATTGTCTTCAGAGATGCATTTTTTCAATTTATTTCTTTCATTTATGTTCCCACATGACTTTCTGCAAGATCAGCAGACAGGATGTAGAAATGGATATTCTGAAAGAAATTAAGAAGAAATGTTCATTATTTGTTCGGTTTGGTTTTGGGTTTTTTTAAGTAAAATTACTGGAAGAGCATGCATTAATTTAAGATGGTTGTACGTACAAGCCACATAGAGTTGTTCAGAGACTTTCGTGAAACTAAAATACCTTGTCCAGATGTCTTGCAATTTAACATAAGTGAGTTCAGTAACATGTGGATTCTTACACTTAGAAAAGAATCAAAATCACAATCAAAATCATACTCTAAAACTGGTTGTTCGAATGGGAATTGATTGAAGCTGTTTGCATGAGGGACTATCTTGCTGTATATAGTTGCAGTGAGCTGATTAGAGAACAGCAGCAGTTGAGTTTTCAGCACTGTTCCTTGAGGTGTAATTCCACTTTCAATTTTTGCTGGTAGTTGAAGGAAACCTTTTTCAGTTGATTATCTCCAATGTTAAAGTGATAGATTCCAAGCTGTTGTTAAAGCACTTTTATTTGGGATTCTTGTGTGTATGGAGAATTTTATTAGCTACACAGGGAATAAAAGTAATCTGCACTTCTGTATGGATAAGTTATTTTTGCAAGGCTAAATGGAAGACAAAAGACCTTATCCTTATGTTAGTTTTAGGCATTTGAAGGGCTAAAGAGTCAGTGTTGTGTTTTATTGGCCATTATCTGCAGCTGATGAGCTCCAAAAATGAGCAAAAGTACTTAGGTCATGTGGTATTGACCTGTAGGTGTTCAGACTCTCTTAATCCTGACGTTCAACATTGGAGAATTTTGGTGATTTTTTCTCATGCCTGAAGAGTAATGTTTTTGACAAATCAAATTATCTTCAGGAGCATGTTATCCTTTGTGTGGAGGCTAGAATCACTTTGGTAAAATCTAATTAAGCTCACTGATTGGAGCACAAGAGAATCTGTGATGTTTGCACAAAAGGAGTCACAAAGACTCTTCACATGCATTATTGAAGCAAATATGAGGCTTGTGTATCATCTGCTCTGCCTGTTCACCAGCTAATGCACTCACAGCTGTTCACTACACTCAGGCCTTGTGGGAGGGAAGGAGGATTCCCCCTGCCACCCTGTCGTGCTCTCTTGCCCGCCCTAAAGCCCAGCTGGGGCTTACGGTGACAAGCTTTCACTAAAACACATTTTCTCCAGTGATTTCCAGCAGCAATAACATTAGATCTCATAATGGCTCTGTGAAGTGGGCAAGCAGTACGATACTGTATCAGTTTCATGGTTGATGGAATTTCTAAATTTAACCAAATAAGTCCTTAGGGAGAAGTGAAAATGCATTATTTTTCCAGATACTTATTTAAATAATTTTTTTTCTGGATGCATAATTAAATGAGATTAAATCGTCTTATCTCATTTCCCTCCCTAAGCTTATGGTTAACTCTCAATATTTTAATGAATTTAAAAGAATAATAGTTTTATCTTTCATGCTTGAGTGTTTTCTACAGTGTGAAACAGTCTGGTCTTGTTGTCTGACTAGTTTATGGCAAAAGGAAAGATTGGTTTAGTAACAGTGGTAGACAGAGGCAGTAGCTTAGCATGAAATGATTTCTCAGGTGCTCACGGTAGGAGGTGAGATAGATTGTACAAGTTTAGAGTGTGTATTAAGAGTGCAAGTAGGTGCTTACAATTAGAATAATTGTTTATTGTTTGTACATAACTTAGGAAAGGGCAGTGAAGAACATGGAAACTTCTTAGAAATACCAAATAGTTTTTGGTACATTTTTTGAAATCTAGTTTTATTAATTATTATTGTTGTTTTTATCTTTCTTGTGTTAACTACTCATGTCCATAGTCGTGAATAGGTGTTCTCTGTTACGCAGTTAAGACTTCAGGTTTTGTAGAACATGCAGTCCTCTGAGGTAACTGTCCTGGTTTGGGCTCAGACACACTGGCATTTGATCTTGTGGGGGCATGCCTAAGTTCTGCATATGGAGAACGAATTGCAGGAATGCCATCACAGACAGCAAAGGACAATTTATTCCTGGCTGGGTTGTCAAATTGTTAAGCACAATTTCTGTTGAAAATTTTACATTTGTTTTCTTTTTTTTATATATATTTTTTATTTTTCTTCCTCTCATATTTTTAAGTGACCATTAAGAGTAGTCTGATAATTAACATCTTCAATTAAAGTCTTGCCTATTAACTCACTATCTCTTTTTATGATTTGTAAATTTACCACTTCCTGCATCACTACATTTTCTCTGTTTTTTAAAATTTATTTTATTGTTCTGTTTTTCATGTCTTCTGCCCTGTAACTGTGTTTTGGCTGAGCTAATGTTTCTAGATTTGCTTCCAGATCGCAAGTAATAATAATTTTCCAGGGTACCTCTGATACAGAAAATACTAGTTTAGATTTTATTAAAAAAAAAAGAAAAAAAAAAAAGAAAAAAAAAGATTAAAAAAAAAGAGATGCTTAGTAATGAGTGGGGAAGGTCAGATAGGCTCTGGTGGTATATTACTTGCAAGTAGATTTTTAAGGCGGCACATGCATCTCCTGAGGTAGAACTCCTAAGAGCTTTGCACATACTTGCCTAGGTTTATTTTATTGATGTTGCCAGTGAGGCTACTCAGCCAGTTCTTCCAGATGGAGCAACTTTGAAAGAATAAGGCCCTGGTGGCTCTGAGGGCCTCAAGATAACAGATGGCTTGTCACTTCCATGTAATGCAAGAGCAAGCCAGGACAGGGAAGTTTGCGTGAAACTAGAGAATGATCAAGGTAGTCAAATGAATTATTCATTAAAAAAACTCTGCGAGTAATCAAACCCAGCATGTGATACTTAACATGTGGATATGGCTACTGGGCTATGTGAACAGAATTCCAGACTTAGGGAAAAGAGTGAAGGAAGGGAGGAAGGGTGATGCCTTACTGAGTGCTGAGTTCAGATTAGGAACTATGTGGTATAATGCCAGTAAATGTATTTGCAAAGTTTTTGTTAAAAATGTGCCTGGAAATGACTAAATACTGAACTGATAGGTGAATTAAAATGAAAAAGTAACTTCTTGTGCACAGCTAATTGTCAGATGGCATAAAACTGTTAAACCGATTCCACATATTTCAAAAGTCTGAATGTGTGTTTGCATGAAAAACTGCTTTGTGTTTAAAGAATTCACCAAACAATATTATTTCAAACAAGCATTTCTGTGCTGTTAAAATAATTGAATGAGTCTTGAGTAATAATTATGATATTGACAGTGAACAAATACGGATTAAAAATTAAATATATATGGCTTTTACTACAATATTCTTATTGTAGTGTCGTCATGGCTTTGCTATGCTCTAAATAATTCTATTCTGATTAAGTCTATCATTTTAGAGTAGTAAGAAATATACCATGAAACAAGGAATCAACTAGGCAAGGCAGACAAGAAGTTGTGGACTTTTTTTATTTACGATTAACTTCAGTAGATATTAGTAATGATATTAGAAGACACTTATACAGTTATGATTAGGATATAGATAAGATTAATATATCTTATTATCTAGGTGTTAATAAAATTATCTTTAGATTGTAGATACTAGTAAAGGATATTTCTAGATCTTTTTTTCTTTTAATGTAGAAGAGGTGCCTTGTGTAAGACCTGACTTCAGTTTTTGAAACAAATAGAAGTAAAATCTTGTAAGATTCTTATTTTGCAAATACCAAGTGAAAGGAGTCACAATCCAAAAGTCTGCTGCAGTAAAGCAATGATTTCAACAGTCTTTTGAACAGTCTCTTTGTTGTGTGTATATTGCTTGCTAGGGAAATTTCTTTGCCAAACTTTATCATAAGCAATGTACAGCAAAATCTTTGTGGTCTCAAGTCAGTGGGGTAGGAGCAGCTGTTTATACAAGGGGCCCAAGCAGTCCTTTTTGTCCCATGTTCTATACAGACCGTGTGCCTGGAGCTTTCTGCAATAAATCTGTTTGTGATTCTTGTGGAATTAAAACCCTATTCCCTGCAATATTGTTGGAGATAAGATTGTCTCTGAGAGGGTAATAACATCTTTCGATCTCTTGGGTTCCGTAGGTAAAAGTATTTTTCCATATAAAGATGAAGAAATGGAAATAAAGCCAAAATCACTTACAGGGTTCAAATAGAAAGTCTGTGGTAAAACAAAAAATTTGATGTGTATTTTTTTGACTGCCATTCCACTCCCTTATCAGTGGTGCATACTGAAGCATGTGCAAGTGCACATGGGGGAATGAACCTAGAAAGACTTTTTGCAGAGCTGTGCTGTCTCTGGTTACCATCCGTTATCCGAAGAGATCAACTACAGCCATTCACACAAAGTTTTGGAGTTTTGTTTACTTCAAAATATACAGTGAATTTTCTGGAGTAAACCAGTTTCAACAGTATCCCATTGAATTATTGTTTTGCATCTATTATCAGTATTGTTAAGGTTTATGAACAACTGTATAGCTATGTAAAAACAGCTGTTTCATGAGCTGCTTAGCTGAGATAAATTTCACTACAGTTCTGTTAGCCTCACTGGTAACTCATGGTTTACACCAGTCATTGGTCTAGGCTGCTGTATTTCATCCTGAACTACTAACAGAATCCAATGGTTAAATGAGCACATTGTAAAATGCTAGATGCCAAGGGTAGAAGAATATGCAAGTGCCATTGGTTCTGGTTTAGGCTAATTTCTAGTTTATTGGTTCGTGACGATGTTGAACATCATCAGTTCAAGTCCACTTAAAGAAAGTTTAGTACTGTAGGTAACAATGGTTTTATCTTTTACCCAAAATAATCTTTGTGCTTATTGCCAGTCCTGTGACTGTGCCACTGCAGGGCTTTGTAGTATAGCACTTGAGTGAGAATATTGGTACCAGAATTTTGGTACTTTAGAGTTGCCAGAAACATGTGCCCTGGAGGGAAATTTAAGAAGGCTCAAGGACTTTTGACCATGATAATTAATGTTAAGACAGGCCCTTTCTATGTAATGTAAATTGCTTTAAAATAAACATACACGTTCTGAAAGAAAGAAAAAATACTTTGTTCTTACATCTCCCTGTGGGTGTGTTGACCTGCATATAGATGTTCTTGGCAATCCGTAAAGATGGTTCACTTCTTGTAGCCTAACCATCATACCTTCCCACTGAAAGCAGGTGGTATTTTTGGAGAGCAGAACACTTTATCTTACATTTTTTTTAAACCACTTTATTTTGCTTTTAAAAATCAGATCTCTAGAAATGCAAGTTTTAAGCTAATCTTTAAGTTGGTAATGTACAATTCATCATAATATAAAAATCACTCCCTTTTCCCACCACCCTTGGGTGTTTCAAATTACATTTTTTGACAACCAAATAGACTCATATTTATTCCTGTTCATATTTATGTTAAACTTTAATGGTTGAGCTCTTATCTTTATGCCTGAGCCACAGGACCACCTTTGTTGGTAAAAGCTTTAGAAATACTCAGTGAATGAATTTTGTTAAACAAGTCCTATTTGAGATTTTTTCCCCTCTGTAGAGCAGGCAGTTTAGTGTAGGTTTTTTGATTCTCTTCCTCCAGGTAAAAATAATCTCCCACACACCTTTCTCTTCCTTTCATTTGAATGATCCTAAAAATAGTTTATGCCAAAAGTATATTGGAAATACTGTGCATAGTTAGTTCGTGAGGTTTTTGCATAAGCTTTTGTTCAGCAACTAGACACACGTGAGCTTACCTTTCACACTTGTGAGCTCTACCATCAGGTTTCAAAAGAATCACAGTTATTTCAAGGTGTATAGGAAATGGTGTGCTGGTATTAACTGCTGGCCACAAAAATGTTATATAGAGAGAAGGGGGTTCGCCTTGATGTTCTAGGAATCCGATCACATTTAAGACCTGGTTCTAGAGGCAGACAAGAGTAACTTTGAAGGCTTTTCAGGAATGTACCGAGATTACATATCAGAAATGTTCATTGGCAAGTTGTATTTAACAACTGTTTAATCATCAAAGTCAACTGAAGAAAACTACTCTTTTGTTTTCTCCTTCAATTTTCAGTCACATACAGCAATATTTTGCTATTTCATGGAACCTAGGAAAAGAAATTTTTCAAAAGCTGACACTGATTAGTGTATTTTTTTGGGAAAAAAAAATAAATGGAAAAAGTAAAGAAAATATCTCTGGAAAAACAGTAAGCCACATTCTGGACGATACTTCCCACACTGTGATGTGCAATTATGTCTGTGCTTGCAGAGATTTGCACTCTTTGATGTTACTCTCTCTACAAAGAAGACTGGAGTGGTGTTGCTTTGTTGTGCTTTACCATCTTGTGAAGTAGCAACATAGGCACAAAAAGCTTAAGTACATGGTGACATTTTCTCATTGTTTTGTGCTCCTTGAAGTGATGGAACTGGTCCCATGAATAGAGTTGTTCAGTGTTCATGAAAATGATAACACTTCTTGAAGTTAAAAAGCTTTGCTAAAGAATATTTCATTGATTTTTTTTTTAATAGATTTTTAAAGAGAACATTTTTATCACACAACTTGTGTTATACTGTGATAAAATAGTTGTTTATAATACTTGTATTTATAAGTCTCCCGTTCTTAGAACAGGGTGCTTTATTTTTCCTGTAGATCGAAAGGACGCAGAGGGCTGGGAAACAGTTCAGCGCGGAAGGCCTGTTCGATCTCGATCCACAGCTTTGGCAACAAAAGCTCCTGTAACTGCAGAGTCACTGAAGTCCAAAGGTGACAGTGACAAAGAAAATGTCATTTCACCACCATCAGAGGGTAAGCG
>VYZX01009740.1:77608-146082 GCA_013401335.1 Brachypteracias leptosomus | reverse complement strand
TATTTTTTAAAATCTTTTTGACTCTGATGACTTTAAAAATCGGTAATTAATTTTGCAAATGCCTCTGTTAGTTCACAGACGCCTCAGGAGACAATGGGAGCACTGGTGCACCATTGCAAGAAGGTTCCTTACAAACAGTTTCTGAGATGCCTCCAGTTCTCACAAGTACTGATTGTACTTCAAAAACTCTGCAAATTAGTGAAGCTTCCTCCCTGATCACTGATAATCAAACTGAAAAAGCTAAAACTGAAACTGAAATGGATCCCTCAGATATTTCAAATGTGAGTGCTGCCAGATTGGTAAGAAAACTTACAAGATCTCTCAGTAAATATTAAATATAAGCCTTACTTTTCTCATTCTGTGTGCACAGTTTTTATTTAGCCTGCTGCAGGAACTATAGAAAAGTCTATAAGGTACTTACTGTAGAAAAAATAATCTGTTGCACAGATACTTTTAAGGAGGGGATTTAATTCCAGCAAAGTTTCTGAACTTAATCTAGAAAGCTATAAATGTGTTATTTAGAATAAGGAGATCTGTGCTCTCATTACTACTTTTACATATATTTTTGCCATAATTTGTAATTTAATTCTACCATCAAATCATTTAAGTCAGACTCTTATTAAATTCTTATTCCAGTTTTGCTAATTATTCAAACTGGAAACACGTAGGATATCAAATTCTGTTAGAAACAAATGTAGACCTCTGCCTTTTCACACCAGCTGAACTGTTCCCTTGGGTCTTCCTATACAACTAGCAATTTGGACGAATGCCATTCTTAAGCAGCAAATGTGAAATTAGTAATCTGGTTTTATTTGGCTTCCCCAAAAGAATGTCCTTATCTGTGGAATTCTGCACTTTTCAATGTGTGTCTGCTTCATTGGGACTCTTTGAGTGGGGAACTGTAGTAATGCGATGTAAAATCTAGGTTATATTTTCAGGTTAAGGTTTGGGGTTTTTTTTTTTCAGAAGGTGGATTAAAAATGTGATTTGTAGAAGTTTTCCTGTAAATCTCTTTCCCTTTAATGTCTTTTACAAACTGACTCCTGCTAGGTAATTTCTGAGTCAGGTGTCTGTTTTTAGAGCTGATTTCTAGCATCTCATCCACTAACACTGTTTCAGATTCCCAATTATTAACAGTTCAGGATGCTGACAGTTTGGTGGGATCTGCATCTCTTATGAGCATTTTATTTCTGTTGATTTGATTGCTTTGAAGGCCAAATTGTATATTGTGGCACGTTGGTTGGTAGCTGGACTGGAAATGAAGCAGTTCATACCGGACATCAGCGAAGGAAAAGACAATCAGTCAGCATATTCGGGCTTACATTCTTGCCTAGCTCTCTTGTCATTCATGTTGAAAAACAAGTAGAACCTGAGATCCCATTGTATTAACTATGGCAAAGTTTCCAGATACCTTTAATCTGCAGATCCATTTTCATCTTTAAATAATACTTTGGAGCATGATTCCTTTGGAATCCATTGGAATAGCCTTCCAAGGGAAATAGTGGATTCCCTTACATTAGACAGTTTTAAGACTCAGCTTGACAAGGTGCTGAGCCATCTCATTTAAACTGCATTTTTCTGTCTTGAAAGGTTGAACTAGATGATCCTTGAGATCCCTTCCAACCTGGCATTCTATGATTCCTTTTCTGGAGGTAACAGCAGGGCATGCCATTAGCGTTTCTGAGTTTCTCTTCGTAGTCCCTAAGACTGGGCATTTAAAAGAACAGTTAGGGAGGAACTGTCTATGTTGCTTTTAATGACAGTATTCATGTAATATGTTTTGGAATTATATGAAAGATCATTAATTTTATCAGTGTTTCATGTAGCTACTAAATGAGTTAATAGTTGCTAACAGTTTTAGTGGGTTTTATATTTCACTTGTCTTCACTAAATATAGCAGTAAAGGAACTACAAGTAAATAGAAGTTGAACAAAATACTATATAATTCATGTTATCTATATGGAAACCATTTCTTTGTGCTGGCCGTTGATTGATTTTTTTTTTTTTCTGGTTTCATGTTTCCTACAGTCTATGGCAGAAGTCCTTGCTAAGAAAGAGGAGTTAGCAGATCGCCTGGAAAAGGCAAATGAAGAAGCCATTGCTAGTGCTATTGCAGAAGAAGAGCAATTAACTAGAGAGATTGAAGCAGAGGAAAACAATGACATTAATATCGAGACTGACAATGATAGTGATTTCTCTGTGAGTGTTCAGTTTATGTTAAAGTACCCAACTTCAAGCTGTCAGTGACATATGAATAGAGAATTTGGTAGTGTTCTTTTTTGCATACAAGTGAAGTAAATAGTCTAATATTTTATACCATACTGTCTAAGGTATATTTAGTCTTACTTACTAAACTCAGCAGCACAGTGCTGCTGACTGGAACAAAGTCCACTGATGTTACAGGCATTGTCCTGCTGCCTATTTCTGTGTGCAAAACTGGGAGAGCTGGGACTTGTTATTTTGATTGCTGCCACACAGGAGCTGCTCTAGGTAAAGCAGAAGTCTCTGTTTCAGCTGTCAGGAACAGCATCTGTCTTTGAGATGGCTAGTTCAGTTTGGAAACATTGCTGAATATCTATCAGTTTGCACTGTTTAAAGTCTGTGTGCACCTGAGAATTAAGGATTTTGTTCTTACTGCCTGGATCTTATTAAATTTCAGGCTAGCATGGGCAATGGAAGCATATCTTTCTGTGGCATGTCTATGGACTGGAATGATGTTCTGGCAGATTATGAAGGTAAATTCTCATACATTACTGTTCTTACGTTTAAATTACAGCAAAATTTTAAAAATTAGCCATTTTACTGATGGCTAGTTAAGGTTTCAGAAGATCCCCCTAACATCTAAATATTATTCCAAGTTATGTAGGTTTTTATGTTCTCTCTTTAGGAAAGATGGACTTGTGTGTTCAGACTATCTCTTTGTCTCCTTGTTTTTCAGCTCTCTTCCCTCATCTCTATATTAGAATATTAAAATTTATTATCCAGTTTTATCTTAACATTTGGATAAAAACATGATGAAATCATGAAGCATTGAAAATGCACAGGAATTAGAGGTGCTCCAGACTGTGTTTGCCCCTTACCTAGGCTCAAGAGAACCCATTTGATAGAGAACTTCAAGAGGAACTAAGCCTCATTCATTGCACTTCTCCCAGAAAAGTGTGTTTAAGTTATAGAAGTCTTTGTTTTCTTTACGGACAGCTCGTGAATCATGGCGCCAGAGTAATTCTTGGGGAGACAGAGTGGAAGAAGAGCCTGCACGTCCACCTGGACATGGGATACACATGCATGAGAAACTCTCATCACCATCACGCAAAAGGTTTTAGAGTTGTTACCTGTCTGGATTAGCCATTGAAAACAAGCAACCAAACTCACACATGAAGCTGTTCATAGACCTACTCTTTAAACCTGTGGGTGGGAGGTGTTATAGAAATGACAATGTTATTTTCATAACAAACTAGGCTCACGCCGCATTGTCCAGTAAATAAGATTTGAAGACTAGAAGAGCAGTATTTAAATGTAGAGGAATTAATTGCACTCCAGTAACATGTTTGTTTTCTCTTACTGAAAATGACATAGAAATGTTTGCAACACTGTCAGTTTAATGCTGTCTCACTTGCTTGTGCTTTGCTGTTTTTTATTAAAAGAACAATAGCAGAATCCAAAAAGAAACATGAAGAGAAACAAATGAAAGCTCAACAGCTGAGAGAAAAGTTACGTGAAGAAAAGACACTGAAGCTTCAAAAATTAATGGAGAGGGTAAGGTCTCCGTAATACAAAGGAGCCAGTCTGCTGCCTTTCAGAAAAGCTTTTTTTTTTCCACATGGTCGAGAAATGTTAAAGATTAAAACTAGCAGTGAAATGAAATTTTCCTGTGAATCTGAGTTCATGTAGTTTCCACAGGTGACTCGTGCATCACAGATATTAAAGAAAGCATTATTTCAAATCATGGTCTTCGGTAAGGGTGTTGCTGATGTACTGTTCCGACTCAGATTCAGGAAGGGTGAGATGAAAGTAGAAGTGTGTTGCATTTGTCCAACATAAATGCTAAAACTCACCAAACTGAAGCAGTTAGCAATTCAGCGTACTTTGGGTTAAACTTAATGCAGGCTTTGTGAAGGGCATCAGAATGTTTTATTAATGTAAAATGAAGCTTCAAATATTAGAAAATTCTAGGGAAAATTCAGGCCCTATTTTCACTTACTGTATTAGTAAGGAATTTATTCATTATATATAGGAGAAAGATGTACGGAAATGGAAAGAAGAATTATTAGATCAAAGACGCAGGATGATGGAGGAAAAATTACTCCATGCAGAATTTAAACGTGAAGTGCAGCTACAAGCAATTGTGAAAAAAGCACAAGAGGAAGAAGCCAAGGTAAGTTATTTTGGTTTAAAGGGGAACTATTTAATAGTTATGCTTGTATATGTTTTGTACCTCCCTGGTGGAATGAGGGAGAGAATTGGAAATACAGAAGTGAGAAAACTTGTGGGTTGAGATGAAAATGAGTTCAATAATTTAAATAAAAGATTGTAATGAAAAGCAAAATACCAGAATTAAAACCAAAGAAACAAGTGATGCAAATGAAGACAATTTGAGTGCAATGAAGACCACCAGCTGACCCGGCCAAAACCAGCACAACATGAATGAAATATTTTAAAGACTGTTTTTCCCAAGTAAAGATCTCCTTAAAACTAAGATGTTGCAGCATATATTGAGCATGTATCCCAGCTGTGATTGCAGCTGTTCATCCATAGTGTTTAAGAAAAGTGCAATAGAACGGATCTAGCTTTTTTTACTCAGTGGCTGTTTCTGTGTCTTGGAATAAAATGATTTCTAGATTACCTAATAGTCTACAATACCTTCATTATTATTTCATTACACCACTGTGACTTCTATAATCATGTTAACTGAATCTCACTTGCCATAATTCCCCAGCTAAGCAGGTGTTTCAAGTATTGTGTGTGTTTAAATGTGTAAGATCTGCTGCCTCTGGAGGTTCTTGTGCTGTGGAAATAAAGGTTAATGGGGCCAGATGGCTTTAGAGAAGTAGCTGCTGAGTAGTATAGCTGAAGACCATGGTAACTGTTGCTGCCCAGTTGGTTATCTAAATTCCCAGTGCTTACTTGTTTACTGAACTGTGAAATCCATTCTGTAAATGGATTGTAGTCAGTAAACAAACAAAGCAATAAGTATTATCCTGCCACCCTTTAAGTGATCTGTTGCCTGTCCATTTCTCTTCTCTTCACTCATTACTTTCGTGCATTCAGACAGAGCATGAACTTCGAGTAGCAAAATAATTTCTATAAATTATACTCAAACCTGATAAATTTTTAAGATTTTCCTCAATAACTTTGGTTCTAAAATTTTGATTTTATTAAAGTTAACTGAGTTTGATTTTTCCCATTCGAAAGCATTTCCATTTAAAAGCCTAAAGCTGACAGGAATTTTGTTCAGCAACCTTATGAGGACAAAATATTGATTATCTTCATGAACCTAAGTAGTAGAAAACTATATTCTTTAGTATTTTTAGTATACACCTGAAAGTACTTTTAACTTAACCCTTTTATATTGTTTTATTGATTATTGTGTATTGCACTGTACTGTGGTTGAAAAAAATAGTGTTTGTGAACTAGGCTATATGGATAAGGCATATTAAGACAGTGAGCTTGTTGGGTTTTTTTTCTTATAGTATGTGTAGTTTCACTTTTTTATTCAGTAAGAACCCATATATTTAAAGTTAGATCAAAAGACCTGTTGGATTCTGCTAGCACTTACGTATTTTACTGATTTATTTGGCTGGGTCTTAGCATTTCACTTTTTGTAAATGAGAAAATAGACTAATGAAGTCTTGCTGAGAAGGATGGCAAGGTTTTCCTGATATTTATCCAAAGTTTTTTGGTGTTTTTTTGATACAATTCAATTTCTCTTTTTTAAATTCCATAGGCTATCTGGCTTAAAACAAAAAACAAAACAACCAAACCGACACAAACCGACACAAACAGAAAAACCCAACAAAACCCCAAAGCCTAATTCTCAACCTGGTAGTTCTCCAACATATTCTGGAGAAATGTCCCACCAGTTTAATTATCAAATGGATAATTAACAAATGTATGGAATTCCCTGAGAATGAAAGTTATTTCAACTTCTCCGATCTTCTTTCTATTTGCAGGTAAATGAAATTGCATTTATAAACACCTTAGAAGCTCAGAACAAACGTCATGATGTGTTAAATAAACTAAAAGAATATGAACAACGCTTAAATGAATTACAAGAAGAGCGTCAACGAAGACAAGAGGAAAAACAAGCACGTGATGAAGCAGTTCAGGTATAATATATCTGTAGTTGCAGGGCACAAGGAAATAGGTATTTGGTTTTAATTTTGGCCATGCAGTCTCTGTTGTTCTCTACCTTGCCTCCTTTGTTCAACTTTAGAAAAGCATACTCTTGTATGTTTCTCCTTTACAGTGTTTCAGAGGTAATTGGGAGAAAGGTAAGTCTTAATGGCTCTGTAGCAGTGGTATTTTTTGTAAAGCCAGAATTTAAAAACGCAGAAACCTCATTTAAGCATGTAAAAATATTCATAATTCCAGCAAATTTTGGTTTGTGCTACTGAAATCTCATGCTGTCTTCTGAAAGGAAGATCTTTTATTTGTGAGTGTAGTGATGTGCATTTACAATGCTGGAGTTTGTGGCAAGGAGTATATTTTTAAAATGTATATAAGTATCTATTTTTTTTTATTCTGTCATACAGAACAGACTAATTTTTCAGTAAGATAAGGATTTGAAGAACATATTATAAATCCAGTTATCCCCAGACTTTCAGCTAAACCAAATAATCACATTTCCTCTAAGTAAAACTCACTGACTTAATGTCTGCTCATAAATGTCTTAAGTGTGAGGTTTCAAACATGCTTTATTTTTACATTTGTTGCTGATAGAAGTATAACCATTCTGTCAGAAAGGTTTCTAATACCGTGTATAATTTGTGAATTAGCCAGGAAAAAGTAAAAATAGAGTAGTGTGAGAGAAATCATAGTCAAAAATTCACTGTCAACATTGTTTTGTTTTGTAACATCATTCAGATACTTCCAGAATCATGATTTAAATATTAATATTCCATAAAAGCATATGTTATTACTGTATTACCTGTATCCTGTAGGATGTTTAAAATTTTTTCAAATACTCTAATGAAATAGTTTTATAAGCTTTTATAGTGGACAGACTTTTCAGCATGAGCAAAATACATAGTCAACGTGTAGCTCAGTTAATACAACTGTCTATGTTCAAACTTCTGAATATACTCATATTTGCATATTATTCCTTCATCTAGTAAGAGCACACTTCTTGCTCCATCATGAAAGTAAGACGAAATTCAAATACAGTTTCTGTAGATTCCTTTTTGGTTTTTTTCCTAAAAGCAAAGTTAGAACTTGTTTTTCTCTGACCAGGAGCGCAAAAGAGCCCTAGAAGCAGAGCGGCAAGCCCGAGTTGAGGAGTTGCTGATGAAGAGGAAAGAACAAGAAGCACGAATTGAACAGCAGAGGCAAGAGAAAGAAAAAGCTCGAGAAGATGCAGCACGAGAGAGGGCCAGGTAACTTGGCAAGAATTTCGTTAGTAATCATAAATTTCGGAATAGTTTTTTGTATTCCCTAGGTACATGCATAATATAACATGCAAGGCTGTATTGTATTATATTCGTCTTAGTTTTATTGCTAACAAGATCTTTTAATAATTTGCTTTTTTTAATATTTTAGCTTAGTTTTAAAAGAAAGCGAGATTAATGTCCCCGTTTCCTCCACTTTCCAGTAACTTTTGGACTTACTGGCCTCAATTTGAGTTCACCTTTCTGTAGACACTAGAGGTAATATTTGCAAAGCACAAAGCTGGGAATTGGGCATTATTAATTCTCCTGCCTCTGAACTACTTGGTTTATATTTTCACCTATAAACAAAAGTTCTCAAAGGAGTTTTCATATGGGCTCTTCTCTCTCTTTCTGTTGAGCCAGGCATGAGGTGCAGAGAGAATGAATGTTGAGTGGCATTGCGGTGTGTAAGAGTGGTTTACTTTCAAGTCTGATTCAGGAAAACTCCTTTCTGCTTATTTTTTTATTTGTGAAATTTTATTTATATTCATCTCCTGTTATTTCCTCTTTCTGTACGGATCACTGCCACAAGCATTTCATAAAACCTAAATAGATGTTACACTTTTCCTATGACAAGAAGTATTCACTAATGGTTCTTTAAATGTTTTTATTGTCACAGCTTGTTTTCTTCAAAGTTGTCATGAAGAGTTTATTTTTGTCCTAGTGAAATATTCAGAAATATATTGATCACCTTCTTTCACCTTCCAAAGTCATGAGTAATTCTAGCTAGATGTCATAAAGAGATTCAACTTTCAGTTAGATGTTTAATGAATTGTGGGTAGATTCTGTGCTCTTGCCGAGGACTTTAACAGACCTTTCCTCAATATGTTGAACCAAAGTCACAATGAGATAGAGTGAGTTTGAAGGAATCCTTCAGTGTCTTATTCACAGACACCTGAGGAAGGTTAGGAGCCAAAGGGAGAATTTTGGTTATGCTGTTTTGTGAAGATAGACACTGCATGTGTAAGGCTTCTACATTTTTCAGAAATTTCAGAAAACCCTCACAGTAAGCAAATGTGAGATAATTGTCCATTTAACGTCTATGCTTTCTGAGGTCTTCTACGATTAGAACTTATCTAAAGGCCGAAAGCATGTAATTCTTTGCTGGTTTTATTTAATCAGTTTGAAATTTGCCACTTTCCTTTGCACCTCATTTATTTCAACATGGCATGAGAAGAAGAATCGTTTCCATTTGCCTTGTGTTACTGCTGTGCTTCAGCAAATTCACTCTCTTTTTACCACCATCTCACTCAAATGCTTTGTATTTGATATTGCAGTATGATGCTTGCATCTGGTTTTCTTTGTCAGATGCTTGTTTTACAAGAAATTTATTTTTTTTTTTCCTTTCTTTCGATCATTTTGGGACAGAGTAGGAAACAGTGTAGGTGTGGTGTCCTACAATCTGGTGATTCTGTTATGTCAGAGTAGCCTCAGAATCATTGCATCTCCTTCATGTGAGGTTTCTCTAACATAGTAGAATTAGAGGAGGATTCAAAGTGTCCTGGTTTAGAAGTTAAGGAAGAGATGAGCTTGACAGGAAGCAGGCTGGACCATCCCTTTGAGCTTACACTTTGGCCTTTTTTGGTAGAACCTCAGGGTATTATTTGCTGTTTTGTTTTGCTGGGTTTTTTTTCCTGCTGCTAGAATTTGACTGTTATCCTGAAAATGTGATACTTGCTGGAATGAGTAATTTTTGGATGTTCTGCTTAAGGTTTCTTCAGTATGAGCTTTACCATGTGCATCTGGTGGTGATTAAAGCATCTGTATAAAAAGAATAGTCTACTTAAAACTGACTTTAAAAGCCCTTCTGCCCTTATGGTACATTAACTTGATTCCAGTAAGGTTTTAGATGTAATTTCAGAGAATTTTATATTCCATAGAGTTTAAATCCATAATATGGAAAATTTTGTTCTTGTCAATGGAAATCATAAAACTGTATAATGTGACCTAATCATGTGAAAGGCGTGCTTTTCAGAAGGGCTTCTATGGGAGTAATGTTGATGCTCTATAAATGGAAACTTCAGAATTGTGTTTCAGATATTTTTAATCCAAAGTATGCAGTGATATTAATTTGTCATTGCTTGTAGGATTAAGCAAATATTTAGAAACGCATACTGAAAGAAATAGTTAATAGGGTTTGGGTCATCTGTTAGTTGTGATTTGTTTCATCTCATGGTGTAAGTCAGGTGGTTTTTAAAAATGAAGACTGTAGTTCAGTCTTCCTTTATTTACCTTAGGGGAGATAGCACATAAACTACCTAATGCTGCTCATCCATCATCTCTCTTTCACTCCCCCTCCACACCCATGGTGATTGGAGGAGTTCACTTATACATTTCTGAAAGAACAATTGTGTGTTAGACTTGCTTCCTCCCTGCCTTCTTTCCTATCTGCTTTTATATTTTCCATGGCTTTTTGTTTTAAAATGTTACTTTATCTGAGCCTTCTGCTTTTACCAAAATGACTTTGTTTCTTCTATTACATTTTTGTTTAAAAAACNCCCCAAGTCCTTTTCTTCAGGGCTGCTCTCAAGCCAGTCACTGCCCAGCCTATATTGGTGCTTGGGATTGCCCCAACCCACATGCAGGACCTTGCACTTGGTCTTGTTGAACTTCATGAGGTTGGCATTGGCCCACCTCTCCAGCCTGTCAAGGTCCCTCTGGATGGCATCCCTTCCCTCCAGCGTGTCGGCAAAAATCACTGCAGTTGGGATAATATTCTCAATGTTATCCTTTCTAGTTTTGTCACTTAAACTACTTCCATTTTAGAATGCCTTTTAAAAAGATGGCTGATAGCTTTGAATGATGACTTCATTGCTCAGTTGTATTCAGAGCTTTTTTTACTCCTTTTGGCCCTTCCCAGCTGCAGAAGTGTTTCTCTCCCATACCAAATCTTTTTGTACGAACAGCGTGAGTAGGTGATTTCCTTTCTTTTTAGGGTTTAACAGCTCCCTTGCTTACTGATCACTAGTAAATTGTTCTTGATGAAACTGTGATCTATAGGTTTCTTCTTAGTAGTTACAGTAATGGATCAAGCTATACCTCTTGTTCTTTTCTTGGACAGAAAAAAAGAATCTTAATCTCTTCCATGGTGTGATGCTTAGGGATTCACAGGCTCTTGCTGATATCCACGTGTGACACCTGTGCTTTGGCACTTGACTGGGGAGGGAAAGGAGAGGTTGCCAAAAGTGGACTACGGAAGTTTGAGGCACAATTCGGTTTTTGGGAGCGGGACGTAGTGTAGACAGGTTCAGTGAGCAAAGTAGGTCCTGACTGCAGTTATGGACAGGAGGTAACAGTAAGATAAATGCCTAAATTTTTGCTCTCATTTGATATCTTGAACATTTAGAATTGCGGTATTCTAGAGCATCAATTTATCATTTAGGACAGTATCATTTGATGTTGGTCAAAGTTTTATCTATAAGTTTATATATTCAAACTTCCACTGATTTTCATTTTTATAAAAGGCACTGCCCTCATTGCTGGATGTTTTTTTGTTGATTTGCCGTTACACTCCTCCCTTTTGGTTCCCTGACCCTAGCCATTGGCTGAAGAATGCTAATGGCGGCAGAATACCACGTTTACCACTGGTTTGTAGCATCTTGTTGACTACTTTTGCTCTGGTTTGGACTGAGGTATGATCTGCATTCTGCTACAAAGGTTACAAAGTGTCTGCCTCTATTAAATCATTTAAATTCAAGCATCTGTATTCTCTGTTAACTAAATTGCTTTTTGTTGCCTTTCTTTTCTACTGAGCCATCTTCAGCTTCATTTTTAGGGGTCCTTGTTCTCCATTTCACACAGAAATTAGTCAACATTGTGCATGCCTTACAAGTTTTCCCTATATTTATTATCTTCTGGTTAGAGATCGAGAAGAGAGGTTGGCAGCTCTTACTGCAGCTCAACAAGAAGCCATGGAAGAACTACAAAAGAAGATTCAGCTGAAGGTATAAAAGAATACTTTATTTGAAAAATTCATCAACAATATAGAATGTCTGCAAAATTTTCTGTATATATGTTTTATTTGCTAAAGCTGTTACAGTGCACTGTACATTGTCCTGAGTTACATAAATTTACAAGATATTTTTGTTTAGACTTCTGCATTATGACAGTATAGCATATAATATAGCATACATGGTGTAGTTTGGAAAGAACAGGTCTAAGCTCTCTGGAATTCATTACTTTCAAAGCTTTGAACATGAGAACAAGTAAACCTGTAGTTTCTGAGAGAAGTCAAAGTAATTTTGAATTAAATAGTGAGGAAAATCAGTATGTAAAAACTCTAACAGTCTTTCGATTAATGATAAATTATGTAATTTTTTTATTCTAGGATGGTTAATGTATATGTACAAATAATTTTTCATTTTGATGTTATTTGTTGCTCACATCCCAGTCTGAAGCACCATAGCTACATTTACTTGTACTGTAAAATGCAGTTTTGTTATTAAATACAGGTTCATACCCCAGCCTCTGATTTTAAATAATAGTTGAGAATTTGTCCCATTTTCATGAGGGGTAGGTATGAGACCCTGTGAAAGAATCCAAGGAACTGTGCCTGCTACTGCAGATAAAAACAAGTAATTAATTTTTCTTTGTAAATGACTTAATCTCTCCTTTATGATTTCATATCTGTCAGTGAAAACAGCACTACATAAGTTACATATTTGTAGAATTGGAAGTTTAACTTATAATCTGTTCTGGAGTGATTCATTAAGAACAAAACCAGAACTGAGATATTAAATATAACTAAAAGATTTACAGAAGGATTTGCAACAGATTATTAATTGATAATCACCTATAAAACAAAAATAGTGCTGATTTGATTTTTAAATCATGACATAATGTTCAAAAGTCTATGATGTCTGGTGACTTTTAATGTCTTTCAGAAATAGAAAATAGTTTCAGTTGTAATGGGTTCCTCCTAACTATACAATATTGGGTAGGTCACAATATTTCTTTGCAGTTTAGTTTCATTCACTATAATTCAACGTGTTTTTTCTTTTTTGTTTTGATTATTTTCCATTCAGCATGATGAAAGTATTAGAAGGCACATGGAACAAATTGAACAACGAAAAGAGAAAGCAGCTGAATTAAGCAGTGGAAGACATGCTAATACTGACTATGCACCAAAACTTACACCATACGAGCGGAAGAAGCAGTGCTCATTGTGCAATGTAATGGTAAGTTGGATAGAGGGAACACTGTCAGGATTGCAAGGCCAAACTAAGCCTTGAAGCTACAAATTACACATCATTCACAAATGAGAGTGCTGCACATCTACTATGTCCCTGCTCTGCTCTTGCAAAGTGCACCTTATTTTGGATTCTTCTGTCTATAAATCAGGTGGTTTGGGGAAGATTTGAAAGAACTGTGAAGTTGTAGGTTAACTGGAGAGTGTGGACAGTACAATGACTAGAAAGCAAGAATTTGGGAGCATCAAATGAAGGTTGTTAAGGGCTACTTTTAAAGGAAAGAATGTGATTCTTTACATAGCAGGTAGCTGGGCTGTGAATACCTTATGATAAGATCCTCTGGCTATTTGAATTTAATATGACTTCAGGGGATGCTTGGACAAATTTAATTGGATTGAAATTCACTGAGTATTACTAGATACAGAGAAAGACACCATATGACATTAGACTGAAGTGAAAATGAGATGAGAAGATTTTTTTTTCATCTCTTATTATACTGCTGGCTAGTTAAGCATTATGTAATTTGCTCTTCAGGCCTTCATAAAATATGTTTATGTAAATTAGGTTGAGGAATAAAGTATATGCCAATTTGTCAGGAGTATATTTCAAGCACAATATTATATTTAAAATACTGTTATTTATAGATTACAGAATTATCAAGGAAAAAAATTACTATTAAGTCATTTTCATTACAGATTTCCTCAGAAGTCTACCTTTTTAGCCACATTAAAGGGAAAAAACACCAACAAGCTGTGAGAGAAAACAGTAGTATACAAGGACGAGAGCTTTCAGATGAAGAAGTGGTAAGTTTTGTAATCTTTTTTTCTATGTTACTTCTAATTTTAAATGCCATCCAGCTGAATAGTCTTAAGAAAGTCTTGAAAATTCTTCTAAAGGAATTGAACAGGAATATTTGTGTTGGTGTGGGAATAATAATGCCTTTTTGAATGTGGACTACTGATGACAACGAACGAAAGAAGCAGTGGATTCAAATACTTCAGGCAATTGCAATTTCAAATAGGTTGTGTATAAAATATGACTAATTCTTTTTTTCTTAATTCAAGGGTGGTTTTCATCTCACTGTATTCATCATAAAAATCTGATGTGTTGCAGGTGTCTGCATTTTGTTTTACTTGTTTTTTGTTCTTTCCTGTTGCTTAAAATCTCTTAATCCTTTTTGAGGTTATCAGATGTGCTGCCCTACACATCGGGGTCAATAATGCTGAAAGTTACATTAAAATGTAAGATTGGAAACACTTTGCAAGTATTAGCATTGCTAGAAAGAACAATAGTACGTTTTTCAGTAGCTTTTTAAGAAGAATTTTTAGGAGGCATTGAGGACATTTTATACTAAATCGAGAAACTATGCTGTTTTGAAAAGAGTTCCGAATGGCTGTCCGATTTAATTTCCTGTTGCTGCTGCCTGAGTTGAAGTACACTATTAAGTCAAGGCTTTTTCCATAAGACAAATTACAACAATCAGACTTGGAGTTTTGTCTTATCCAAAAAATTTGTGAATGCCCGTGTATTGTACCTGCCAAATGTTAGGAAATAATATTGTACAAGCCCGTTCTCCAGAGTTGGTTCAGATTCAACTTCATTGTGTTCTAAATTCTGTTTCCAGCCAAACTGATTCAAATGACGCTTCTCAGTAATTCAGATTTTTGGCTGTTTCCTCCTTTTCTTCACAGTTCTTGTTACTATTTTTTTTGTTGAAATCTTCTCTTTATTTACAGCTTCTTACATGCAGTAGTAACATCTTTTGCTTTCTAAAAGCTTTGGAGAGTTAAGTGTCTGAGGTACTGAAATCCACAGAGGTGGTTATCAGTGGAAAAATAGAAAAACAAAATTACAGAGGTACAGTAGTCTGGAGGAATAAATTTTTGCTGAGTTGCAATTTACCTGCCCCTTCCTAACTGTAATGAAAGTACATAAATTATCGTAGCAGTTTGATTTTTCCTCTTTTACGGTGGTTAGTGGGAGCTGTGTGGTTTTGGATTTGGGTTTAGATGCCACGTTTACCCAACTGGATATATGGCAGAAGGCTTCATACTACATCCGTTTTCCCAGAAATACAAGCTGTGAAGTTTCCCAGGACCTTTCATGCTGATACATGCATCAAAGTGTGGGCAATTGATAATATTGAAATTTTCTTGTATCTATCTAGCCTTTGCTTGTATCTGTCTAGCCACTGATAATCCAACTATGGTTCTTGCTGGGCAGCTGTCTTAAATGAATATGGAAGTAAATGGTGAACTGGATTTTCTTTTGACTGGCTGTTATTTGCTATTCACAACATCTGATTTGATAGCTTAACAATTCCAGCTCCCAGGAAGAAGAATCATGTTGTTAACAGCTGCAGTTGTGCCCAGCTCGTGAAAGAGAATTTCCACTAGAGGGCACAGATACCTTGATTTTTGTGGTGTCCAACATCATATGCTTAAATCCAGTGTTCTGCAGCAAAACATTTCCATGTGAACTGAAGTCCAAGATTAAGGTTATGTGTATGGGATTTATTGAATGCGTACTTAGGGCAGCAGCAGGAGGAGAGAACAGTTTTAACTGAATGAACAGCTTGATGATTGCAATAGCAGATTTAAATATCCTTAATCAAGATAGTATATAGTATTTGGTGTACTGGCAACATATGGATACTTCCATTGCTAGATTGTTATAGCTGTATTTTAATTAGTCTGAGTATATAATTCTGAACTATACTATTGTAGTCTGAAATTTCTTTGGCCCGAGGCCATCTCTTCTGGGTTTTTTGGGTTTTTTTTCAAGGAGCAGTAGTAAGATATGCATGCTAGAGATATGGTCTCCGTAAAGTAGAAAAGCAGTTTTATTTATCAGAGCAATCTGCTTTGTGTACCTCTTTACACAGTTAATATCAGACTTTGCCTCCCCCACAGCTGAAGCATTCAGTAACTTTAGTGAGGTTTTGAAATACTTGAGAAAAAAATTCTGAGGTGTTATATAGAAGTAAAAATGTGTTCTAGGGAAGTATTATAATATTCATCATTACTTATTCGTCACTGGTTTCAATTTTTTAGTCACTGTAGATATCTGTAGCAAGAACACACTTGTACTACTTAAAATTATTACTTGTCATCTGTGATGTCTTTGGATTATATATGTCTTGTCTGTGACCCTTCTTCTTTGACATAAAAGATTTTATTTATATCACCTTTGACCTAATAAAATTTCACCTTTAACCTTACACACTTGACACCTCAGATAACTTACTCTTGATCTTTGACTCATTTTGTGTTTAGCCTGTTAAGTATAATAGGTGGTTGCTTAGAAAGAAAGCTTTTTAAAAATTGTGATCTGACCACAGAATTTCTTTATTAGTACTTGAGAAATCATAGCAGGACTTGAAATATGTTTATTTTGACCATATTGGTATCACAGAAGGTAAGATTTAACCATCTCCTTAAGACTTTGGAAACTGATTTAAGCAAGTGATTATATAACAGATCTTCCTACACTTTAGGATTTTTATGGGTTGATATGACTGTAAGCAAAAAGTTAAAAGCTGTACCGAATGAGCATTAGTGCTGATTTCTCTTGGTGGATGCTAGTAGCTGCTCTTGCCAGATATTAAAAGAAACAACTACATGCTCATTTTTTTTCCCTTTGCAATAGTATCTGTAGGTTCTGTAATTTTGCACACATGTTCAGAGATAAAAGTGGGCTTCATGTTGGAGCAGTTTTCCATTGTTTCTGTTTTTTAGTCTCCAGCTGAAATGGATGTAAATGCAAAAGAGGATGTAAAGCAAAAATCTATTGATTTTGAAACAGTGGTTATCATGTGAAAGTAAATTAAGTTCTAGTCACACTTTTTAACTTTTCTTTTGCCTGATCTCTTATAAATACATTAATTCACATAGATGGCAAAACTCTTTCAGCAGGGAAGGCTTCAGGCTAAAAGCCATCTTTTCTTCATTATTTTCCTGAGGCTTGCAGTGCGATTGCTGTCCCACATCACTTCACCATTATCTTCAGTGCAGTAACACTTCTTTCTCGGCTTTCTCTCTCTGCTTACATATATGTCTTTGTCCATCAAACTTACTGCTTCACCTTCTTCTTACATTGCTATTTTCTATGCTATTGATTTCCTGTCCCTTCTCTTAATATTCATATTACTTTCAGTTCAGCAGAAGATGTAAACAATGTATGCAATTTGGTTTCATTGACTTTATTGGAATCAGTATGTTTGAAGTTATGAATAATTGTTTTGCTGAGTCAAGGCCTGTGTGACACAAAGGGCTTTTGACACAAAGGCCTTCACTGATGAGGTGCCTGCTGAAAGCCTTAGGACAACTAATGGTGATTTCATTAGACTGAGAGTCTCTGTAGAGACTCTGCAGGAGCCTTGGAGACATTGGCTACCACCTGTAGCTCCTAGATTATTTATTCATTTTTATGCCCTTCCATTTTCCCTTTTTTTGTTTGTCTTTCTTGTCTGTTCTAGTTTGCTTTGAGAATTACACGTACCATCAGTAATCCTTATAGCTTACTTCCTTTAAAGCATTGTCCTGTCTCATGTATCTTTTGTCATTTAAATACCATGGTTTAAAGGCACTTTTAGAGTATAAATCCTGTAATTCCATAGTCTATGAATGTTTCTAATAAGTGAAAAGTACTTTTAAAAAACATATGAAATAGATAACTTGGCAGGGGGTTGGTTAATGTATATAAGGTACATGCTGGAATTTTATGTATTCTAAAGCAGGATGAAGGAGTATTAATGAATCTTTGTTTGCATATGTGAAAAATGTGCTTTTTATCAGGGAAGAAAACTGGCTCTATTGTCATGATATAAACGAAACAAAAAACTTCTTAGAGGTATATTTAAATCAAAGGAAAATATAATCCCATGATGGAGCAAAGAGACTTGTTGTCTGCAGACTAACAGCATTAAAATGTGAGGATTTGTACAAAGACATGGTTGGTTGAGCCCACCCACATGCTTTTAGGAAGAGCAGCCCGTGACTGAAGCTTGCTCTGTCGCGTGGGTTGTGAGGCTGGCTGGGGTTGCGGTGCAGCCTCTCCTGGCATGGGCCAGCCCAGGTTGCAGCGGGGTGTGATTTACAGCGTGCAGCACCGGTCCCCGCTGCAGGGCTGCCTTTGCCCAGGGTGTGGGGAGAGGCTGCTGGAGAAAGCAGAGCTGTGCTGCTGCAGGCCCTGCTCCAGCCAGGTGAGGGTTATAGCTGACACAACACACAAGCAAAGTGGGTGTTCATAGGAGTTTTGATTTCTAAAAGCTTTTTAGGGGTGAGGGCTTGTTTTCTTTAAGAATTTGAGCTGGTTTTCAAAGTTGTGTGCTGCTTCCATTATTTCTTACAGAGGAAATTACTGAGGGAAGGAGATGTGGGAATGTTTTCATGTCTGACCTTTGCTCTTGTTCTTCTGTATTTAAAATGAGCTTACTTGTCTAGAGACATGGTGATGCTTGGACTTTCCTAATTTTTTTTTTTTAATTCACTATGTTTGTTTTCATTAAAATTAAACTTTATATAGCTGTTGTTTTATTGCTCCAGCCTTAGCAGTATAGGGAAAAACGCTTTTTGTTTTCCCTTCTGAGTCAGAGTGTTTTCAAGTTCTTCTATTTAAATGAAGAATAGTATCCTATGAACTCCTTTCATAACCTAAAAGATATGATTAAGCAAAATGGAAAATAACAACACTAAAGACAAACATTTTTTTCATTTAATGTAATAGGGGAGTTTGAGATATTTATACCTGTGGGTATGTGGTCTTCCAAAAAGTATTATGCAAGATTAATAGTTCTCTTTTTTTCTTCTTAAACATTCATGTGTATGTTACATGTCTACTTGTATTCAAAGAATTGTAGAATGGTTTGGGTTTGAGGGGACCTTAAAGATCATCTAGTTCCAACCCCCTTGCCATGGACAGGGACACCTTAGACTAGACCAGGTTGCTCAAAGCCACATCCAACCTGGCCTTCCCTTATCCACCAACACTGTAACCCTGCCATAGAAGGCCACCAAATTTGTCAGGCATCATTTGCCCCATGTGAAGCCATGTTGGCCGTCACCAATTACTTCCTTATTTTCCACGTGCCTTACCATAGTTTCCAGGAGTATCTATTCCATTATCTTGCTGGGCAGTGGCTCTAGACTAAGGCTTTCATGTGAGTCTTATTTTTTCGACTGTGAGCTCTGTGTGCCAACCATTTGTTGGTGTATGTTTGCACTCCAGATTCTTGAACATTTTGAATGATCAGTTACGATCATTACGGTGCAAGGAGGTGGTCTTGACTCGGCTCTGGTGGTATATAATACTTTAGTAATTTCTGGGTAATACAGTGGTGCATACGGTTTGGTCATGTGTTGAACAATATTCCTGTTTCTTTTATCCATAGAGTTATAGAATATAGACTTCATTTTAAATTCATATTTTTCTTGGTGTCTGATTATATGTTCTTCAACAGTAGCCGATTTTTCTTCTCTATTCCTCAGTGGAAGCAATCTGTAAATCACCTACAAAGAAGAACTCTCTGTCCCAGTAAAGCCTTAGATTCCGACTGAGTTGACTTTACTCTTTTCTTTTTTTTTTTGAGGAGGTAGGGATTTTTTCAGAGAGGAGATGAATTTAGAGGAATGGAATCAAGCCAAGCATCTGTGGGCCTTTTTTGTTTATGGATGTTTCATATCTGTTGGATACCTGTGGTCCTTTCAGCACCAGAGCTCTGGCCTTGTAATTCTGCTGCAAATACATTTGTCCTAGAAGAAGCTGTCATGGTCAATCATGTAATCACCAAGTTTAATCCATGATGCAGTTCGCAGAAGGTTTCTCAGTACTCTATACATCACTTCTAGTTTTTTGTACTTTGCACAGCAATAGCTTCTTACCTTTAATGTATTATAAAGTGTTGTTTTTCTTGGCAAAAATGTACATGATTAATTGTTTATTGGCTGTGTCTTTAATTGTGATAGATCACTGCCAACAGCTGCACCCTTCCTCCTTTTGGCTTCGCTGTCTTGAATATTCACAGCCAGTAAGAAAAACTGCAGCTGGCAGGGCCAAGTGCACTCTCATTTCCCCCTTTCTCTTGCTTGCCCTTGCAGCCAGATGATAATGTCAGTGCCTTTCAGCTCTCTTTCCTAATCTGCAGGGCAGGGCATTCCAAGTCCAGTACCCAGAATTCTCATTCTTGTGTAAAAAACAGATTTGCTTTGCCTTCTGTTCACACATTTGGGAATGTGAAAGGGAATAATGTTAAAAATCCCAAGAAATATCTGAATCTACTTATTCAGAATATTATTTGCTATTTATCTTAGTAGCAGGCTGTCCTATCATTGAATTTATCAACAAGCAAGGTGACTAAAAATGCAGTTATTAGCAGGAAAGCTAGTATTCAGTTTGGACATGCTAAAAAGCAGTAGTAGTCCCTCATTTAAAAATTTAATCTTAGTTAAATTCAAGGAGTGAAGGAAAAACTATTTTTACCATGAAAGGTCAGGCTTCCATTTTGAATGAATAGTAGAACTTTTCTAATGCTCTGCACTAATCTTTTGAAGTACATTCTAGCATAGAAATGCGAATAATTAAAATCTTGATTTGGGGGAAAATATTTGAATATCCATTACTTAATTTTTATAACCTGTTTCTTCACATATGAAGCACTTAAAATAACTCATTAACAGTTACAGATAAACACCTTCCTTATCTGGAATCTTCTCCATATTGTGGAGTGGATCATCACTTGTGGTATTGTAATAGTATTTGATTACAAACATTTGATCTCTTTGTGATTAAGCATTAATGAACATTTGTGTTTCAAGCTGTCATTGGTCATAATGTTGAAAATTGAATTTTGCATGTGATATAACTCACAGTCTGCTTCAGCATGTATTTTTCATCTTAAATATTGTCCTAGGCTATGAGGAAAAAAATAAAATAACTGAGGAGTTTTGTTGAAACATGTAATAAAATCATGGACAAATATTCGTGTGGTAGCGTGATTTAGAATTGAACCTTAAAAACCTCTTCCAAATTTCGCAAATACATCCCTTAAGTGATAATATACAAGTAAGAAACCATTATCTCTGATATTGGCAATAAATACTGAAAACATTTTAAATAATATTCTGCAGTTACAGGATACTGTTTATTTTGAAACAGGTAAAGATGTTAATCGAAAAGATATATGTAGGCTTCAGAGTAGTTGCCTATTGATTTGCTAGAATACATTCCTTATGTACCTTATGTTTATACAAAACACTCAATTTCCTACTAATTTTTTTATTAAAATGACAGTGTTTACTATGACAGTGATTACTATGTGATATAATGACAGTGATTACTATGTGATATAAGCCACTACAAGTATTTCTTTATAATCTTCCTCATGTTTATTATTTTAATGCTGATATGAGAGGGCAAATAAAAACAAGTGTTTGGAAGTTCTACAGAATAAATTTACGTAAATAGCTAGAGTCAGATATTTTTCAAGTTGCCTTGGTCTGCAGAATTGGGTTAGAGAACGTACAGGAATGCCTTTTATTTTCAAATTTGAGGATTCAGGGTTGGAAAGAATACAAAAATAAGAATAACCAGTCTTACAGTATTCTGGCACTTCTGCTTCAGTTCTGGCCAGAATCCAGAAATATAAAAGGGAATGAAAATGACAAATCATAGGGGAAAAAAAACCCCAACCTATAAACTTTTCAGATTCCAAGAAGGTCATTTCAGCTCAATTTTTTGGGTGAAAGTCCAATGTCTGGAAGGGTTTTCCACTTAGATGAATTGGTGAATTTATATATAAGGGAAACATAGCTAATTAAGCACTCTCTCGTGCTCTGTATAAAATGGGCTGTACATTGGAAAGGTCAGACCTTTTACATTCCTGTTGCTAGACAGTAGGATTCCCCCCCCAGTGCTTCTGTGTGGTATCACAGGATCCTCCAGAGCTTATAGAAAGCAGCAGAAAATATGTGATATACTAGGTGAGGATCCTGGCCACTCCTGCCAGCGACTGGCTTCAAACCAGAGGATTTTCAGAGCCTTCTTTTCCCGGCTGTTACTGCTGCATATTAGGAGGAATATTGTGCTTCAGGAGAGCCAGCAAGGAGCAGCGTGCACGCAAGAGAACAGAGGATCTGAAGTTATGACTGCCCTACAGCAACAAATGCCAGGCTGTGATTTTCTTCTCAGCTTGAGCAAAGACAGATGCTTTACTGCAATATTGTCCTACCTATGCAGTCTTGCCCCAGGCAGAATTCATGAAAAGGCAGCACTTACTTAAAAAGAAAAGAAAGAGAAATAAGTATTTGTGTTATGCTTGCTCCTAATTTTAGAATGAGAAAGTTTCGTTAGGAAGAATTCCTTTTGGCGCACTCTACATCACGATTTAATGATGCTACTATAAATATTTGCCAAGTAGTCAAATGAGTAGTAGTTTATATGTAATACAGAGAGCCAAAAGTGTTACAGTCAAAGAGATTGGGTAGGAAAATAATTTTGCAGTTGTGTTCTGGCTTAATAAATACTTACATATCCAGTATTTCATCTGTCAAGGTCAGATGTGTGGATGTTGTTGCTGTAATCAGGACATTAAGTAGGGAGAGCTAGTCCAGAGTATTGGTCTTGTGAATGGCTATTGTATGAAGAGGGTGTCAATGAGGAAATTTGTTCTCCAGCTGTTGTATTTTGCATAGATTACCAAGGTTCAGAATCCAATTTTTAAAATTATTTTCCTCATCCCAACTGAAGTGGGCTTGACTGAACTGTATAGAATTTCCACATTTGGTAGTATTTCCTACACTTCTCATAGAAAAATTTTGCAATTTATGTGTCTTTTGGAGCCTGAAAAATTTGCTTTATTTCAGAGAATATGGATAGTGCTTTAATCCTTGTAATATAGACATACCATATAAGAAAAAAGGGTGTACTTCAGTGTACAGAGGAAAAACTTGGTTATAAGAAGTGCTTAGTCAACTAAAATTAATCAGCTTCAAGATAAATGAACTGGGTAGTTTTTCTGTTTCAGGTAGTTGAATGGGACTAGGTACTAACTGGCAAGAATGTGACTTTATGGGTGAACTTATTAGTTTTAGCTCAAATGGTTTTGGCAACTTGATTTCTTATGCAGTTGGTAGGTGAGGCCCATCTGTTGCCTTTGGAAAGTTTCAGGATTCTCAGTGACCAGAAGTCAGAACAGTTGGGGATAGAGGGGGAAGGGAGGAAAAGCGAAGGGTTTTTTTGTAAATAGTCTAATTTCTGTCCTACCTGCTTTGTGGTGGCTGCAGTTTTACGTGTGCATTTAGTGTTAGTATTTATCACCTTGCTTGTTAAGGAAGAATTGAAACTTATAGAAAATTTATTTTAGCTGTTTTAAAAACGCCTCCAGTGTTATATAAAACTTGTTAGAGCTTTATATGTCAAGTAACAATATGTGTCTATACAGAATGTCATTAAATATAAAATTATATATATATACCAGGTTACTTTTATGTTTCATGAGCTTTTCCAGCTAGACAGTCTCCCTCTGAGAGACAGATACAGTATGTCTTGTGATTTTTAAAAATAACTTTTAGTTTCATTGAATGCATTTAAATAACACTGGAGAGAAATAGCAGGAGTATTTCTACTGTAATACATCACTGAGTCATCACCATATGAGTATATATATAGAAATATATACAGAATATGTCAGCATTCAATTCTTATTTCCATATTTTGCAGCTGTGCATCACAACCTAGTACAGACTATCTGCTCTTTGTGGCACAGTTTCTGCCATCTTGAAAGTCGATATTTTTTTATAATTTAGTGACATAGTTGGTCTCAGCTGTGCAGCCTAGAGGATGAGTTACCAAGTATGAAAAATGGTGGCAGAAATGTGATACATAGTGACCAGCTGGTTCTGTTTTAATCCTGAGATAAGAAGTATTCTTTTAGGATAAAACCGGCAAAATTACCATATTACACATAAGTCTTTAAAACAAAGCTTTAGAGAAATTGCACAGTAAAATTGACATTACTGGTGTAGGAACTGAAACTGCAATGAACATTTTTGATAGGTGTCAATACAGATCTTAATAAAAGAAGCCTTCATAAGAAAAGAGCCTTTACTTAATAATGCTTTGCATTTACAATGGCCTGTATTCTCCAAAGGTCTGGTGGTTTGCTAATATCTGAGGATTTGGGGTCAGAATGCGCTCAACATAGCACAGAGTCAGGCCAATAATACCCCTTTGCATTCTCATCAAAACAAACCCAGAATGCCTCTATGGAGAGAGTCTCGGAAGTTCTTACTGCATTTAGCAGGAAGAATAAAAATAATAATAATAAGTAAAAATAATAATAAAAATAATAATTTAAAAAGTAAAGGGCTTTCAGAAAAAAGGGGCTAGATTACCCAGCTATTCTGCATTACCTTTCTTAGAAGTAAGAAAACCTGAAACAGAATAGTTTCATTATTGCTTAAATAAAAGCATTCAGAGGATGACAGAAGTTTGCTTTCTAAACACTGCACTGGCATCACTCCTGTACACTTATGGTAGTTACTTTTATGTATGTTAACCTGTCCAACTAATGGTTGTGCAGGTAAAATGACTCACTAATTTAATTATTTAAAGGATTGGACATACTGTACTTCAGTGGATTAAAAGCCCTTTCTTTTTTCTGGTATGAGCTTAATACAACATGGGAATACATATTTTTATACTGCCGTGAAGCATGGTACAGCAGCAGCTATCTTCAGATGTCAGTTGTCATTCAATACTGAGCAGCTAGTTATTCTTGTTTCACACCTGAATGGCATAGATCTGCCTGTTGTGAGAACCCTACGCTTTGATCTGTACCTTCAAAAAATGATTGTTTTTGTGACACAAGGTATTATTACTTTAGCCTTACTTTAATTAGCTGTGTGTGTGAAGTCTGATATTAATCCAAACTGCCACATGTGAAAGCTGAGAACGCTGAGAACCACTGTTCACAAAGGTGCTTCAGTTCGTGTGACCCGTCCTGTGTGCTGTTGACAGCAAGACCTCCTTTGGTCCTCGCAGGCGGATAAAAGAATGTGCTTGTAGTTCTCTTCAAGTCATCTGGTAAGCCACAGATAAGATGAGGAAAAAGAGCCGAGCAGGCGCTAAGGGGATGCGGGGCTTTGTCTCTCGTTTGTGCCTAGCACAAGTCTGATGCCTTGTTTGCTGTTACACCGTGTCACAGGACAGCAGGCTGCTTGCAGCTGGCTGGAGGTGTTCTGCCCCTTCTGTAAGGTGGTGTCCATCTCAGAGTGTAATGTGAACTTTCTTTTGCTCTGCTGTCACTTTGAAGGATGTAGTAAATAGTTTGAAGATCTGATGAACCAAAAATCCCAGTTTCACTGTTTGGACAAAGATAGAGAACTATAGTAACAGTCCTGGTTAATTTGGTATATTACAAGTATTTCATCTCACTCATAAGACATGAGGTAAACTAATGGCAAGTTACAGGTCTTGGGTGTACTAGTTCAGTTTGGAAAGCAGGGATGTACATATCAAATCTCACTGAAGAAAGCAGTGTTGTTTTTTTTTTAAATAACAGAGCATGCACAAAATGTCACAGGTTAAGTACCCTGAAGCTTGTTAGCAAAGCAGGAGTCATGTCATAGTCTGTTCTCAGGAAATATTTTCGTTTCTTAACATTGAAAAACTCAAAACCATCAGTTTCCTGTGAAGCTTCAGCCTTTATGACCAGGTTTCTGTTTTCTAAAAGAAAGTTGGAGGGAGAAGGGATTTTTAAGTGAATGGTGAGGGGTACATCTGTCTGAGTTGATGAAAATGGGGTTTCATGATCAGCACTGGGGTGGTTTGTGTTCTGTGCTACTTCAGGCAGGTTAATAACTAACTCATCAAAACAGGGTTATTTTGGTAGTCTTATACTACTGAACATGCTCAGCCTTTTGAGATACCTTAAGAAAGTTTCCCTTTAAGCACTTCTTGCTAAAATTAAATGTTAAGGGGGGGGAAATGCTTACAAAAGCTGTTAGAATTATGTTACATGTAGATATAACAATAGCTGTGGTTTGAACACCAACAAAATACATCGAGGAAAAAATATTCATGGGTACTGGGAGTTATACAGGATAGGCAGTGCAGCAAAGCTAATGTCAGTGTTACTTTTTAGAATTTTCTTAGGTTATTATGCTTGCTTTCTTATGTCTAATATTAATTCAGTGTTCATTTGGCATTCTTATGAATTAAGATAGAAATTTCAATTGCTATTTTGACCAAATATATAGCAGGTTATATCACGCAGCAATGCTTTACAAAAACTAAATGGTCTTTTTCCAGGAAATTTCACAGAGATTTATTTTGTTTGCCACAGGCAGAGTATTTTCCCGAATCAGCAAAAGAAAGTATAGGTAGTTTTCTGGAAAATACTGTCTATTAATTTTTTAACACTTCACCTTTTACTTTGAATTTTAAGGTTACTTAACGAAAAGGGAGCAATAACCACATCTGATTGTGATGCTAATACTTTTCTAGGATCAATTATTATACTAAGCAGTAGGGACCTATACTTCATAATGTTTTCAGTATTCTGTGAGAAAAGAAATACAAGCCTCAGTATATTAAAAGTGGGGTAAATATATTCTAATAATTGGCATTAAACTAGTTGTTTATTGTTACTTGTAAAAATGAACAACTGGCTGTTGCAGCCCAGTAGTCCAAGCAGCTGTAATGCAATATGGAGATACGGTGTCCACTGGTTGCATCAAAGTATTATTTGTATGAGAGATTTCAATAGTGTGAATGTATCTGTTGTCTTTCAATTTTTTAAAATTGTGGGATTAAATTTAAGTTTCTTGCACTGACAAGGAAGAGTCTGAAGTACATTGATAGTTCAGAAGAGGTTAAATTCAGTAATGCACGTTTAAATTGAGAAGTAAGTTTAGAAGGGGCACTCAAATAGATACCCTTCCTGAAGTCCAACACGCTGCATAGAGTACTTGGAGTAAATTTCAGACTTGGGAGAACTAAGGAAAAATAAGGTAGTCAACAGTTTAGCAGCTCTAGGTGTGTGTGGGGGGGTCTTTTGTTTGGGGTTTTGGGGGGCGTTTGTTTGCATGCATAGTTTCTGGGTAGTCTGCTGGTCATTGCAATTGTTACAAGCACCTACGTACATATGGATAACATAGGTCAATGAAAACGGAGAACAGCTTTAGGGGAATAGCTTTGTTGGTTATTCATCTCCAAATGATAAATACTTATTTTAGATGTAGACCCTGAACTGTGTTGAGGTAGTCTGTACTTTCACTGCAATTACCTCTGAGGAAACAGGAAATTTTTTGTAATATTTTTTTTTAAATCTTGAACAAAGCATTTATTCAAAATGATGTGCTGTGATCACGTTCCCTTTTCTTGCATGCCATTATATAAAAGCTACAATTTCATAATTAAGGTGTTTCTTCTGTGGGCAGCTGAGATTTTAACAGTATTTTACTGAAATACAAATTTGTGAATGTGAGAGGAAAAATAATATTCTTGTAACGTTTTAAGTAATATACAGTTTCAATGTATTTTAACGAAAGTTGAGACAAGTTTAGTTTTTCATGAAGAGTTAAAATCATAAACCAAAATTAGTTCCTTTAATGTAATGAGTTGTGTTGGTTTTGTGTAGCTGTAAAAGGCAGCTTGGAGAAGAGAGAGTATGTCTGCTTGGAGTCTGTGCATGTTAAGTAACAGTTTCTTGAAAATAAGGGACAATATTTGCCCTCCTTTATTTCTCTCGATAATTATTCTCCCTTATTAAAAAACACCTGTCGTATGTTCTCTCCACTGTGAAGTAATCTTTCCCAAAATTTATTTTAAAGTTTTTCTTCATTTTCTTAACCTTCTGTTAAATATTTACTACTCTTGTTTCCTGGGGAGGTAATCTATAATCTCCATCACATACTGTAAGATTAAATATTATTTCAATATTTTCTTCAGGAGCACCTGTCATTAAAAAAGTACATTGTGGATATTGTGATTGAGAGTTCTGTTCCTGTGGAACCGTTGAAAGATGGAGAGGAGAAACAAAAAACTAAAAAGAAAGCCAAAAAGCTGAAGGCACGGATGAACTCCAGGTAGTACAAATTTCTTTTAAATTTTCTTCAAGTTTTGTTCTAAACTTTATCTTTTGTCCTTTAGTATGAGTGCAGTGGAAGGCTGAAAAAAAAAGTAAAATTATTTGCTTTGGGAGTGTCTTGAAAATAACACTGATGAGCCTAATTTATGGCCACTTTCTCTGATTGAGAAAGAAAACTGAATATCGATCTGGAGCCCTTGGTTTCACCTGTTAAGAGCTTTTCTCATAATTGGATGCCAGTGCCCTGCCAAAACTGTAGCCTCTTCTAGCATACAATAGCATGTTTAAATTTGTGTAAACCATGCCTATTTTTCTTCCTAGCTATTGATTTTTAAATGAAGTATCAAAGAAAATCAATAGTAATCAACAAATAGAAGTCAGCCTGCTGTAGTGTCAAATCCCATGACTAAATTTAATCATTTTTTGTTGCCTGTCACAACAAAAAGGAAGTTTAAAATATTTTAAAATGGCAAGTGAGTTGTCAGACCTGCAATCTGTTATTAGTCTAAAAAGTGACATCTGCAAATCAGTGTGATATGCAGGACATCATTATATCATGAGCTGGCAGGGGCAGTCTTTGTAGCCGAACAGTCCCCAGCTGAGGCTAATACTTAACTGAATTTTATAGCATATTTTTGCATTTATCTCTAAAATACTTCTCAGAAGGTAAGAATCATTGTTGCATATCTTCTCTGTCTTGTGTTTAGGCAGGAAGGGTTACAAATAAAAGAAGAAACACCTGAATGGATTTTTAAAGCTATGGTAAAAATGAGATGTTTTATTAGCTTATAATATTGGTAATAATAGCACATTAATCTTCAAAACCACGATACTTTTTCAGTCTATTACTGTTTCCGATTGTTTTCCTCTTTGGATGAGCAAGTCCACTATCTGAATACTGGATTCTGAAACCTGTTGATTTAATGCAGTTGCTGGGTCCAATTTTAATTCTTTTTCAAGAGCTGCTTCTGTTGCAGTCAGTCAAAGATGTCTCAGACCTAGGAATACAAATAATTTGTTATTGGCACTGATAGTTGAAAAACTTTTTCAGAACATTTTGAGTTCTGTGCCAGTTTGCTGGGTGAGTCAGCATATTCATAATGAAAAATTATAATTAAACAGTAATAAATGGGCATAATTTTACAAAGGTTATATACTGTTGAAAAGTACAGTGAAAGTTGCAAAATCTAAAAGGAGCTGTATTGGTGAGACATGAAATTCATGTTCATTAAGCTTGTTTTTAGTTTTAAAGGGTAACTAAACTTTTCAATGGGATTGCTGTGCTTGAAGATAACTGAGAGTTAAATTGAAGATTTCACTGTGAGTGTTCTAGTGTTAACACAGAAGACTTATTAATAAAAATGTCCAGTAGCAATACAAAGCAAAGATTGCTCCATGGAATTTCAAACAAAAAACTGATGAGGGGGAAAAAAAAATCCATTTGGGAAATTAATTTTAGCCATGCAAGTCTTGCCAGTCTTCTGCAGTTACTATAACTGACACTTGAGTAATAGTAATAGGCATAGTACTGACAAATACTGCCTAGCTTGTTCCTGCATGTAAGCTTATGACTGGTGAGCTCGGGAGGTTTTCCATGGTCAGAAGATGGAAGAGGACTACTTTAAGTTACGTGGCTAAAGCAGTAACCTCAGAAGTACAATATAAAATACTAAATTAAATAATTTGGGCCGTGTCTACCATGTCTCTGCCCAACAATCTGGACAGTACTATCATCAGATGGCTGGGAGTTTACTACTCACAATCATCTCCAAACTTAGGTGGATTATATAAAGCACTTAAGTATTTTATTGAGGATGATTTGAAGGTGAAGAGTGTTTGATGTCGATAATTCTCATAGTTTCAGAGGTGTTAGCAGATTATCTACAAACAATGTTTTAGTATGTATTTGCAACTATACCTCTTCTTTAGAAAAAGAAGTAGCAATAACAAACCCCCTTACACCTCAGAACTTGAAATTATACATTCATTTCAGTTTCTAGGAAGCTGTGATGTTTTAAACTTGAAAAAAATAAGTGACTGCATCCAAACAGGTTCCTGAGTTTCTAGATCTTAAATCGCTGTTACAGTATCAAAGCAATGAAGGGCAAAGGTGAATGAGGGGACAAATTGTGATCAATGGGTTATTAGATAAGTTGAGAAGTTTTGTTAGTCTTATTAATTATATTTATAACCTGAAGCCATTAAAGTGGTGCTATAGTAACAACTGATATATAGCAGAGTAAATTATCTGAGGTTATCATGTATGTGCTGCTAGCAGAAGAATACTTCAGTACCCACATGGCAGAAGGAGGCTTGGTGGAAATTCACCTCAAACAATACAAGTGTAGCTACTGGCTAGGAAGTACGTGCAGTTGAGACAGGCTTTTTGATGGATTTAAAGCACTCCAGTCATGTTCATTTAGAAACGGATATTTTAGGTGATTATTCATGTTTGACTGACTTGCTGTACAAACCTCAAAGCTGAAATGTGTTGTTTCTGGCTAAGAGGCTGGGAAGAAGGCAAAAGGTTAATAAAGGAATCTCACCTTCATGTTTAATACTAAATTCAGTTGTGATTAATAGCTTTATTAATGATCCACAAATCAGAACTAGTGGTAATGTAACAATATTTGCATGTAGCATAAGTTTATAGGTTAAGCAACCCAAGGAAGAATTTGAGTAGCTTTGGAAAATTTGATCTACTTGGGTGAAGAAATAATATAAAGAAACATTTAGCATATGTATCTGAGAGAAATAATAGGAATTAAATTTTTACTAAATCATTTTCTTTGCAAGGCAGCAGTGAAACACATTTCCCATTGTCAAAATCTTAGATTCAGAAAAAAAGTTGGGCATTTTTAAAGTTGACAAGAATGTCAACTGAGAGCAGTTAATGTTCAGAATACCTTTAAAATTAATAGGAAACACCTTTTTTATGGGTGAAAGTCACACTGAGGCAGGTGGGGTTTTTTCTGCTCTGTCCTGAGGGTCTTTTCATACTTTCCTTTGGGGCTTGTCATGAGTGATCTTGGTGGAGACAGATCACATATCTCATCACGGATTTAGTCCAGAGTGCCAGTTAAGCTTCCTTCCAGTGTGTGTACAGTTTATTTGAAGAATTTTCCAAGCATGAATGATACTGTCCTTTGTTCATCTGAGAACACAACCTCAAGAGACTTGAACAGCGCATCTCCTGGAAGACCCTGGGGATCTGTGTTGCATCTGTGAAGTCTTCATTTCAGAATAGTAATAGAAAGAGCAAATGGATCAAATGTTTTTAACAGCTAAATGCTTTTACTGCCTGCTGGATATTCCATCATCAGAGGGCTCTGTCTCTGAGAATTGAATTTTTCTGCATCACTCTAGTGTCTGGATTAGTTTTACCTCATGTGTGTGTTGTTAAAAATGGTTTCAGGATTCACACTGTGAATCCTGTTTTGGCTGATGAGCTGGTCCTCATTTTCACCTGTTGGCAGAGGCTGGCTAGAGTCAAAACAAGCAGTGGAAAAAAGTCTTGTCTCCCTCTTCCTACTTTTTGGCGTATGGCCAGTGTAAATAATACTTTTAAGGGACTAAAGAGGTTTGTTATTTCTATTTCCAGCAGTAAAACAGTCATTCATGGAGGTATTTACCTCTATGCTGTATGCTTAAGAAGGTTCGTTGTGTTACAATACAGTCATTAGCTACATAAAAAATACTCCTGTACGTAAATATAACAAATTATTTATATGTTATTTATAATCTCTGTGATATAGTGATCTTCTGATCTGCACTACATGTCTAAATTACTAATATTTTCATCAGGTGAACTTCATAATTTTATAATAAGCAGCAGGTTACTGCAGTTGCATATATACCACTTGTATCATTTTCTACTGTTTCGAGAGTCAACTTAAAATACAACATTTGTGTGCTGATGTTATTCTAAAATGGTAATATTAGTCATAAATTGTTAATGGCCAATAGTTAAGCATCAGTATGGATTATGACAGGGCAGAGCTGACAGAAATGCTGTGCATTACTCTGAAGTAGATAAAACCCAAAGGTTAGAATTAGCTTACTGGTATTACATACTGTACACTTTAGACAGTAGTCAATAATAATGAATATTTTCTTCTCCAGGGCAAAGGAATATGAGAGTTTGATGGAAGGAAAAAATGCTGTCTCTGATTCCCCATTTAAAGCCAAGTAAGCATTTAACTTTATATATCTTAGACATACACTTGTTTTTTTTCCTCCTCTGTAGCAGAATTGCTTCTGAAATTTCCAGTGGAGCAGGTGTGGTAAGGCTCCTACTCAATATGGGGCATATTGCTGTCTTGAATTACAGAACAAAATGTTAAACCTTATAAATGCAATTTCTTCTAAAGGTATTCTGTATCTTAAACCGTATAGGATTCAGGAGTAAAGAGAACATCTGCTCAGCTTTTTCTTACCTGGAAGTAGGAAGGTTCCAGCTTTGTACTTCAAGACTGATGGTGAAAATTTAGCATGAGAATTCTGTAGCTGAAAATCTTACATTTGACCTCCATTTGGTCAGAAAACAAGGTTCATGTGGTGAAAGCACAGATATGTTAATGCACAGATGTTCTAATCTGGCGTTGAACTTTTTAAAGAATGGACCTTTTTATTGTCTAGGATAAGACAGATGGAAACGGTTAGATGGTACAATTAAAGCAATACCTATTATCACAGATTCCTCAGTTTGACACTGAAAATTGCTCAGCTTTTGCTTTCTGATTCCATTGAAGCTGGTTGGCAAAAGATGCAGAGTATTTGGATATCCAGAAGGCTTTTGACAAGACAAAGATTTTAAAAGAAATTGTGTAACTGTAGCGTGTGTGGAAATCAGTGAAATTGAAAAGAAGGGGAGTATATGATCAGTCCTTGCAGAGTAGGGAGGTTACTGGTGCAGTTCTGCAGTGCTGTGGTGTTCAACAGTTTCACAAGTGACTTGGAAAAGAGGGCAAGCAGTGACAGAGTTTGATGATGCTGCAAAGGTATTCAGGATAGTAGGGACAAGAGCTGATACTGAATGTTAATTTGAAGAGAGTGACTCAGCAGTAAAATGGCAAGCAGGTGAAATCCAGTGTATATTAAGTGCTACACAGTCTTCATATACAAAGTATGGGCTTTGAACTTACAGAAGTGATAGGTAATGCCTATCCATGAAAATACCAGCTCAGTACTCTTAGCAGCTAAAGGAAATCCTTTGTTAAAATTATTTAGAAAGGAGCAAAAACAGAACAAAGAATGTCATTATGTACAAAATGCCTGGGTCATCTACATCTTTTGAATACTATTGCAGTTCTGGTTCTTCGTCTTAGAAAGGATATGCTAGAATTGTTAAAGGTTCAGAGGAGGCAGGAAAGGAAATCAATGATAATTTCTGTATAACTTTGGTATTAGGGATTGAGTAAACTAGTACTTCTCATTCTGGAGAAAAATGTGATAATGTGAGAAAGTTTTGATGGGGTTGTGTTACAGCATCTACAAGGTCATAAGTGGTATGGAAAGGATGGGTGATGATTGTTTACTGTCCTTCCTGGTACCAGAATGAGGGAGCACAGAATGAAGATGGAGCCAGGGTCAAAATAAACCAAGGACAGTGGTTCTTAATGCAGTGTGCAATTAGATGTATGGGACTTCTTGACAAAAATCACACAGATGCTAACAGTTGACCTGTATTACTGCAGTTCTACAAAGCTACATCCAGCCCAAGAGATTCCTAAGATGCAAATGGAGACAGAAACAGATTAGTAAAGAGAATTATGCATACTCGCCCTGTTAATTTTCCTGAGACATCCATTTATAGTTTGCTGTTGAACAGGCTAGCAGGCAGGTGGTATGCCTTTCTTACAATTGTGTGTATGAAGTCTGTATCAGGTCAGTCAAGAGTTGTGGTATCTCAACTGTTGTATTCAAAACCCTTCATCCTAAAATTACAACAGCTTTCTAGATCGGAGATACTTGTCTTCAGACTGAGGTAGTAATCTGTATGAACCAGAACCTATATGTGTTGTGGTTGCTTCCATCACTCATAAATTGCTGATATACTTGAAGGTAGCATTTCTTAGAGGTTACTTGTGGTTAAGATGTTCACATCCCTGCTGTTAGAATCATAAAATCATAGAATCATTATGGTTGGAAAGGGCCTCTAAGATCATCAAGTCCAACCTTCATCCCAGCATCTCCCTAACCACTAGACCATAGCCTCAAGTGCTACATCTACTCGTTTTTTAAACACCTTCAGGGATGGTGACTCCACCACCTCCCTGGGCAGCCTGTTTCAGTGCCTGACCACTCTCTCAGTAAAGAATTTCTTCCTAATATCCAATCTAAACCTCCTCTGACGCAACTTGAGGCCATTTCCTCTCATCCTATCATTAGTAATTTGGGAGAAGAAACCAACACCAGCCTCGCTACAATCTTTTAGGTAGTTGTAGAGAGCAGTAAGGTCTCCTCTCAGTCTCCCCTTCTCTAGACTAAACAATCCCAGTTCCCTCAGGTGCTCCTCATACAACATATTCTCCAGACCTCTCACCAGCCTCGTTGCCGTTCTCTGCACCCGCTCCAGCACCTCAATGTCCTTCTTATCCTGTGGCACCCAAAACTGGACACAGAGCTCAAGGTGCGGTCTCGTGAGTGCCGAGTACAGGGGCACGGTCACCTCCCTCCTGGTGATCCTGCTGGTCACACCACTGCTGATACAGGCCAGGATGCTGTTGGCCTTCTTGGCCACCTGGGCACACTGCTGGTTCACATTCGGCCAACTGTCCACCAGCAGCCCCAGGTCGTTTTCTGCCAGGTAGCTCTCCAGCCACACTTCCCCAGGCCTGTAGCGTTGCCGAGGGTTGTTGTGACTGAAGTGCACAACAAGGCTTCCTTGGTTGTATATATAAATAGCCTGTATGCAGTATCTTTTACATAGTCTTTTCAATAGTTTGAAAACCTGCTGCTGAACCATGGCCTGTATTTTAAAATAATAAAAATCCATCACTGAGATTTGACATAGGAAAATGAAACATCTCCACCAGATGGCACACCTGCATAAACACATTGGGGAAGAAGGTTCTGTGGTTGGCTTTGTTTCTTAATAATCAGCGCTTCAATTTTCAGTATTAATTTCATGGCAGAGTAAGACTTTCAGATTTGTAACATCTGTGTTTTGCTTTTCATAGCTACAGAAAATAAAAAATTAGGGTCTAATTGTCAAACTAATAGACGTGTGTTTCAGAGATTCTGAAAATATTGGTAAGTTGTATTGCTTCCACTTTATTTTCTTTCTGATTATCAGTGATGCCGTTTGGTCAGTTGTGTCTCAAATGCAGTGCATCAGAAACTCAATTTTTAATTTTAATTTTTTTTTTTTTTTTCAATTTCTCAACTGATCCTGAATTTACAGTTTTCATTTCTTTTCACTTAGTGAAATGCTACTGTGCTCACAGGCAGGATCTGTTCCATTTGCTTTTTATTTTCCTCCTTTATTACCTCTGTTAGGGCTGTACCCTTTTAGATGTGAACTAGTGTGATGGTCACTGTGTTGCTCACTATTATCACAGATCTTCTGGGAGGCTTCTTTTGCAGTCTTCATGTAGTAACCTAGTGATCTAGCAGATGCTTACATCTAAATTTTTAAAATGTAGCTTCGGACATCATAGTTATTGTTATTTCCAAAATTACACAACTTTCTACCTACTGTGAGGGCTCAAATGTTTGTGAGCTTCTTTGAAATCAGGGGGGTAACAGTTGGAGCTCAAGGCTGAACTGACTTTTCAAGAAGAGAGGACTGCCCATGAGTCAACCAGAAGCCAATACATAACACTGAATGGAAGAAGGATAGGGAAGGGTTGTTTTATCCCTTTCTGTAAGGGAAAGGATGAACAGGCAAGAAATGTCATCAGATAAGAGTTGTAGCCCAGACTGTACCTTTTTACATGGAAAAACATATTCTTAATACAAGACAAATTAATAGGAAAACACTTCTTTAGTGGAACTAAGTGCAGGATCCTACTTAACCAAGAAGAGTAGGAAGAGGAATCAGCTGAAAAAAACTAACTGTAGTATATCTCTACTGAAACATTAGTATGTCGAGCAGCTATGAAAATAGACTATTGCCTTTCTAGCCAGAACATGGTGTACTGTACTCTGAGCTAATAGTAACTGCTACTGTACCTGGCTGAGAGAGAGCAAACTCTTGCCAAGAGTAGGAGTCTTCACAGCTCTCAGGAGATCAGTAAAGTTACTGAGAAAAGTCGTATCGCAGAACGAAGGAGGTAAAAGCTAAGAGTGCTAAACATGTTCTTTGTGTCATAACAGATGTCAATACTTTCTGTTTATCCAAAAAGAAGGTTTGAGGTATTCAAATTGGAGTGGAAGCATACTAATGAACAGAAAATAATTTTTAACTTTGTGGACTATGGGATTTAAAAGTGGAAAAGTTTGGGGTTTTTTAAAAATTCCATTCAAAATGTGACACAATTGGTATGTTCGTTTATTTGCTTAATAAATGAATGAAATAAGTAAATATAACTTTCTTTTATGCTCCCTTGCTGGTGCCACGTTTCATTACTCACTCTTCTTCCCCCAAATTGATTGTGTCTTCGCAAACAACTAAAACCATTTATGGAATGCAATTTCTTATCTGATGTTAGTTCTTAGTCATGTTGTCAGTTGTTACAGAAGAAAGACAGAACCCAGAATTAGTCTTTGGCAGGTAAAAAGCCTTTTTAGATCACCTTTAAGATTAAGCCACCTTAATATTATTCGACCACTGGTTTCCTGCTGCAGCTGATAGATTGTTTCAGTAGTCCCTGTTAGTTTAAGGTTTGCAGATTTATAAAACCTTTTTCACTAAGGGGGCGCTGGTCCAAGTGTTTTCTAAGTTTCACGTTGGTAATACACTACTATCAATAAGCAAACGGGGTTTATCCTGCTTTGATAGACATGGCATGCATAACTTTTCCAGTTTCAGAGTGCTGAGTCTAATTCCTGAGTGGGACTTTAAATGGCTCCAAGTAGTTGTTTTAGAAACAAGAGTTTCAAAAGATATCTGGGATGGGTTTTTTTTGTTTTAGTATTTATTTTAAAAATGATGTCCCCTAATGGGGGGAATAATTCCAAATGCTGCCTTACTTGGTAAGTGTTTTTCTCTCTGAACTATTTCATGTGGTGAGAGGGGCTTTCAAGGAAAAGGACTAAGGACATTCTCACTTGGGAGCAGCCAGTCTGTTGCACTTTCCACTGCACATTAACTGATTGCTTGCTGGTGGCACTTAGATAATTTTATAAATGCTGGGGGACTCTTGATGGATTTGTAGTATTAATTCATATTCTCTGGGAACTGATCTGAATGGAATTACTTAGTGTCCAATCTGTTAAGTTAGCCTGTCAAAAGGTGTGTTGGTGATGGCTCTTCCCGTTTGCAGCATTCTCAGATGTCCATCAGAGCACTTTTTTGAAAGGGAAGGTAAACCTTTTCTCGAAGATAGTGTTATTTACATCTATTTAGTATCTTCTAATCCGAAGCCATATATTTCAGTGTTAAAGCAATCTGCAGATAGCAAAGTGTAATTGTCATCCCTTGATACAAGCAGGGAAACTAGGGTAATTAAAGATGCTGTATGCCTAAAGGGAGTTAGCAGAATTGCAGGGAAAAAAATAACCCCCCTTAATCTAATACTTCAGCTAGTGTCTCCTCATGCAGGAAGCAATTGGATTTTTTCACCTTTTTTTTTTAATTTTTTTTGCTTAACGCTTTTTAAAACTATGTGAAGGGACGGACGCTTCAGATAGTATGGAAATGGGAACCACTATTATCCTGAAAAAGGGCTGCAGCACAGAAAGACAAGAGTTAGGAACTGAGAAATTATTTCCTGTAAGAGTCTGCTGGAGAAAAGATGGGCATATAGTATGAAGTTTGTTCTTGCGGAGTCCCAAAGCTAAATGCCTTTAACAATACAGTTCTTTCCTATTTTCATTATGGTATATTAAGGCATTCACAAGATAAACTTAACTTGTAGGTTTTCTTGGTGTAGTAAGCTAGGGTCTAGTTATAAGATACTATATGAAAATACTGATTACTGGAAAAAAAAAATCCAGTAATCTCTGAAGCTGGAAGTATTTGTGCAAAATTTAGTTTCCAAACAGCTGTGTGAACTACAGAAGAGCCAAAGTACAAATAAAATAAAATTCAATTAAACTTAAAAGATAAATACCTGCTTTAGGATTGGGTGGATGGTAGGTTTCATCTTCAGAGATGCCTAGAGCATTCTTACAGGAACTAAAATAAATTCAGAAAATAATCTTTATAGGAATTTTTCATCATTTTTCAGGTAGCTTCTATTTCAAAAACTGAAGGCGTGTGAAGCTGCAGTTTTAGATGTTCAATGTCTAGCAGTGTCAAGATGTAGAATGGTGTTTTCCATTGCACACCTAGAGCGATCGGAGCATGCCACGTGTGCCACCAAGTCTGTTGATCTTACTGCAGGGGGTCACACTGCAGGCAGTGCAGAATAGACCAGGGGCTGTACATTGCTTTAAGAGGATACAGCATAACTCCACTTGGGCTGGGCAGGAACTGCCACAGACCTTCTCAGTTCTCTGCAGGCACAGACTGCATCGGGAAGAATTGGGGCTGTGTGTCTGGCTGGCATCTGGCCGCCCTCAGCAGGAATGTACAAGAGGAGTAACCACTTGTTCTGTACAGGAACTGCATAGAATCCAGTGCTCTGCCCAGTCTAGTAATACTTCCTTACATGCATTTAGTGTACAGCCAAGAAATGATGGATTTAAATGTGGAAATGCTGAAATACATTAATGTTACTATTTCAAGGCTTTTTTTCTAGAGATGAAATGTGGCCTATAAATATTAACAGATCTTTTTCCTTTAGCCTATAAAATATATTAAACCTACTAAAAATATTTAGCCCATACTAAAAAGAAACCCTTAATTCATACAATACTTCATTTTAATTTTGTTTATATATTTGCTGTATAAACCTCTAATATGAATATCCTTCATTTTCCCATTTGCAGTTTAAAAAGATCAGATAATGTATTTGTATTCACTGATCATACTCTATGTTAAAGTTTACTTTATGGTAATGTTCCGAGACCAATCAGTGTCTTACATCCTTTCTGATATTTCTTCTGCTTTCTGAATTATCTGTTTGTAGGCAATACTAAAATCTTAATTGGTGAGATGTAAATAACTTCAGATAACGAGACATTAACTTTAAATTTCCGTTTTATTTAGCCCAGTAAATTTTCAGTTATTTATCTTTCCATATAAGCATTGGAGGAATGCAAATTGGGGGACGGAAGGAAGATTAAATAATCGTCTTGAAATGTTTGGATTAGGACTCGACAGTATTTCCATATAGTCTCTGGATCAGGTGTTGATACCATGCTTTATTACCTACTGTGCATACGAAGAGTGTGCAGAGTACAATATGTACAAAGAGTTTTCTCTTTCCACGTCCATTCATAGCAATGATAAATTCTATATCCAAGCACAAGTCATCTTGCATAGATTTCTCGTCCTTTGAAGCAATCCTAAAATTAGTCTTATTTCTCTGACACTGCCAAGAAGTTAGTGTAAATGATATTAAATTAAAGTGATTTCTCCAAGGCTCACATGGTGGGAGGAGGGAGTTTTTATTTCCCTTCTCTTCCACATGTGATCACATAGCATATGTTACCTTTTTTTGGCAGAAGACCAACATACAGTAGGATGTAAGGATGTAAGAGGTAATTCTTTAATGTGGCAGAAACAAAAATTTATTCTTCATGTTTCTTACTGTATGATGCTGAACGCAGACTTTAAAAGTTCAAATTTTAGTAAAAGTGTCAAGAAATACTTGTAGAAGTCTTATGTAGCACCTTTATAGACTGAAGAGAAAAGAAATTTGTCAAAAGAAGTAACAGTGTAATATGATTATTTTCTATTTGCGTTCTTGTAGTGTTTGGATAAACCTTACACATTTTGTATGCTGATGCCTGATGTCAATAAGGAAAGTCCCTTTCTTTAGCCTCTGTGGTTAATCCTGTTTGAATTCCATTCCTCTGATGTTAAATGAAGCAAATGAAAACTGTCTTGCTGTCTTCTGTCAGATGAAGTTACAATACAGTGTGGTGGGTTTTTTTCAGTGCTCTATATACACTTTAATCATGGAATTCAGGTAGATGTTTTCAAGGCAGAAAGTCTTTTTTGCTTACTACACTAGGATATTGCCAAGGCAGTAGCCGCTCTAAATCACATTCTATGAGAGTACCTGATATACTCTGCTTCTAGATCATCTTTCTGGACTGCAGCAGTTTGACTTTTCATTGGTGCTGCAATCCACTCCTTATGCTCAGCAGAGCTGGTGGTCATCTGATTTACTGTCCAAGTCCTGCAGTTATTTGTGTTATGGCTTTTAATTTCCTTTCTCATGGCTTACTGAGTTAGACAGAGGTTTCCTTCAACCTCACTTTCCACAGAGAAAATAGCAATGCAGAAAATCTCATCAGGATGTAATCTCCCTTTATTTTTCTTGTCATAGTAAAATCCTTGCTGAGTTTTAGTGGATTCAGCTGCCCAGATGATAAGAAATCCAAAATTGAGAATTCTGAAAATAATTTTTATTTGTACTTTAAAAATGTATGTGTTTTCAGAGTCTCTTGAAAGCTTCTAACAGAGCTCTTAATCTTTTTTTAAAGAAAAGTTACAGAATACCTGTTTCCTGTTGATTAAGTGGAAACCCTCTTATTCTTGCCCCAAAAGAATTGTTTGATTTTTTTTTTTTTTTTTTTGAGGTGGGGTTTGGGGTTTTTTTGGATACATGTAACTATTGTAGTACATTTCCCAGCCATTCCACCTTCTTTCTTGCCAACTAGTTTATGTAATTTTCTCTTTGCCATTACCTTGTGGTCACTTTGTGAATGCTTTCTGGCCATTTTACATTGATGATCTCCCATTTTATGATTAGCATTGATACCCTTCCCCTCTCTTTTCCCTCTATAGAGCTGTTTGCTTCTAGTCACAACAATGACTAGAGTATTTCTCCCACTCATCCTGCTTAATTACCAGCTTCGTCCCACTTTCAGTACAAATTGCTCAGTAGATCAAACCAAAGGTCTGCCAGACGCTGAGCCTGTCATTAAGAGCAGCTGGTAGCAGATACTAAGGTGATGATTGACAAATACAAATACCTGGCAAGTATTGAATGATACTTCCTCCTTACTCTCCATCTCCAGTTAAGGGACTCTGTTTAGCATTTGTTTCATCTACTCTGATGCGTCTACAGATGTAGAAGTCTGCATCCGAGCTACTTACTGACTTCGCATTCAAGGCAAAGAAGGATAAACTATGAGTGTGGTTTGACTGCTTTATTTTAGACCTTAGGATGAGACGAATGGTGCCATGGAACTGCATATTTCTCCTCCCTGCTTAGCAGGAGAGCATAGGTGAATAGCCCAGATTTAGATGTGTAAAATTGAAATTAATCCTCACCTACATGTGTCTACAGCTCTCCCACTTCTACATTTTGGCTTCATTACTGACCCTCATTAATAAAATGCCCTTTCTGAGGTAGTCTGCATAGTCACTACTTTTCACATATTTGAATAACCCTGAAGAGCCGTTTCTTTTATGGTGCCTATAAGAAATTAGCCAAGTAGTCTGCTGTTCTATTTCCCTTACTCATCTCAAGAGTGAACTCCTCAGCTAAGTGAGTGGAAAGGACTGAAGGATGGAAGAAAAGAAGGTTGAAACCATATTGAAATTGAAGATGGCAAAAATTAGCAGGATAAACTGTGGAGGAAGAATGGGGAAATTAACTATTGAACAGAAACAAACATATAACCGATAAAGCACCTTTGTGGCTGTACTGTTCACACTATTTCTATGCCATTTCCCTGGAAGAGTAGATAGTGAAATGTCACAGACACTGTAAGCTGATGATATCTCCTTGCTGTATTGCATATTTTACATGCTGTTCAGTATAGATGATAACTACTTTGACACAGATTCTCATGACCACTTTACTGAAGCTCAGTTAACAGAGTTCCGTTACAGAGATGGAAGTTTACATGATCCAGGAGAGTTTTTGCTTTAACTGCTCTTTGTTTTCCATTTAATGTTGAAGGTTACAGCGGTTAGCGAAAGACCTTGCAAAGCACCTCCAAATGCAGGATAGCTGTTCGTTGGGGAACAACAAGGTTTCTGCTCTGGACAGGACTTTAGGAGAGATCTCTCGTATCCTGGAAAAAGAGGTATTGTGACTGTTGCTATATAACTTATGCTTAACCTATAAAGTGTGTTTCCCTCAAATGTCATCAGTTTGAATTTGGGAATACTTTAAATGTGTGTGGATGAACACGTGACCTCTGTGTAACAAGCAGTGTCTGCTATTACACCTTTCCATACTGGCTGCAGCAGTGGATGCTTTTATTTAAACATCAGATTTGATGTAGGCAGTTTTGCCAAAGTGCTGAAAACATGCTTGACTGATGCTGATCATCTGAATAATGACAAGCTGTATTTCCACTGTATTCTCTTTAGGTTTGTTTTTAATCTGGGCCATTTCAGTCATCTAGTTTATAGTGCATACCACAAACAGCTTTTACAATAAGGGGCCAAAACAATTAGCAGAGAAGAGAGGAAAGAAGGGAGGCCAGCTTTGCTGTCACAGCTACCTTACTGTGGTGTTACAGCTGAGTTTTGAAGGAGTGCAGATCTGTTGAGTTTTTCCAGAGTGCCACAAAGCTGGTAGGTCTTTGATAGACGATGACGGTATGATGTGCATATATATGGGGAAATTCCTATGTTTTGAATTTTTTCAAAGCGCTATGCTTGTAGAGTATGCTTTAGTCTTTGTTAAATGGTGGATTTTTTTTAATTGGCAGCATGGTATTTGCATCTTTTTTTACTGTGTCATCATAGTCAGTCTGCTGCCACAGTGCTTTGTGTCTTGTAATGCGGGGTGTTTTTGCTCCATTAGGACCATGGTATTTGAGTTTTCGTCTGGAACGTTATGTTCTGCTCTCTCTCTAACCACTAGAAAATACTTCTCCTTCATATCTGTAATCAGGAGATAATGAAAATTGGTTCTGAGAGAAACCAAATTAATGAAATCTGAGGAGGGTTTTGCATCCCTGTGTTTCAGAGTTGGTGTCTGTGAAGATGAGAGCTCTGCTTGATGCTTTTCACGCCTTAGTCAATGTGGAACACAATTGTTAATAGTATATGCTTTTAAATACTGGACACTGCCTGGGATGTGTAGAGTTTGTTCTATTACATACTTGGAGCTGTTGCTGAAGTTTAATTGTGTTTTTGAAAAAGTTGTGATATTTTCAAATTTTGCTATGTTTGTGTTAATTATTGAAAGATTGGTTTGTTATTTATTTCGAAATACAGAAATTTTGTTGCATGAAGATGTCTCTAATTTGAGAGTTATCTATTGCAAACTGGTTTTGGGAAGTGGTGGTGTATCCAGCCACTCATCAGTAGCTGTTTTCAGAGATTTTTTATTTTTAAATGAGACATGAATGGCAGCTAAGTGTAAATCATTAATTGTTCACAACATTTTACTGCTTGTTGAGTCTGCAGTGGGGAATTAAAAGATACATTTGATAGTATTAATAGACATGCATTATTTTGTGGCTGATTTGGGTTTTTACCCTCAAAATATTGCCACTGGAGAAGTGTTATAATATCCAAGTGTCCTGATCAATAAGTTCAAGAAAGATTGATTTCAATAGCTGTCACTATGTTTACAGCAGAGATCATACGTAGTCATTTGTAGAAGTGGATAGTAATTCTCTTGTTAACTTGCGAGTCAAGAAATCAGCAGACACATCTTACATGTCAGTGGGTGGTGAAAAGAATCTTGATGGTGCCAGTCGTGGACTGAGAGGAGGAGACTGACACTGGTAATTGAATTTCCCTGGAGAACATAAAAATATGCCATAATGTGGGGGGAGGAATGAGGGAGTGGGAACCACACAAGCTGTCAGTGTGTGTGAGCTGATAACATTGATTTACCCTTGCTAATGGCCTGGGTTGCATAAAGAATTGCCCTGAGGGAGGACAGAGTTCACTACAATAGATCCTTGCTGCTTACTAAAAGTACTTCAGGCTCAGAAGTCGTCATGCAGAAGTATTATAAGATAAATTGATCAAAGCCCTCTCTTTTCAGTCATACTATGAAACACTGGATTTTTCTTTTGTTGATAGTTTACACTGTCTGAAAAATGTATTTATACGGTCTCACCAGGGAAATAAAGATTTGTTTTACAAACTATAAAATCAAATGCTGAGCTGCTATTGGTAACAGTAAATAAGAAAAATAAGTGCTATTAAGTTTCTCAACAGAAGGAAGGGTTATTCAGCTCATTAGAAATTCCCATGACCATGCTGAAACAGCATTAAAGAGTTGGAGTGTATTATTAGTGCAAACTTGAATCACAAAAAATCACATAAGAAAGATTGGCAGCCTTGACTCACTGGGTTTTGCTTTCAGGTAGAATCAAATCAGACTGACAATTCCTTTTCTGGACTTAGTCTTCATCTGTTGTGTTTCATAGTAATGAATAAGGCTTTTTCTCACTTCTGAACTTCTTTTATAGTTTGTGAATATTCTAGGATGAGGCCTGCCTGCATGATTACTGTGGTCAAGCTTGCTTTTGTTTTACATGCTTTCCTGGTCTGCTGGACAGAAGCAGATTCCTCACTTGGGGCCAAGTGATTTCACCAATGTATCAAGCGTTTGTTTAATGTAAACAGAAAGGTTTTTATATTGTTATATCCTCTAGATACTCAAATTTGAGAAATCTGTCCCTCAGGCAAAGATTCGTCTTAACCACTGTATATTTTTGAAATCTGTTTATGGTAGCACCTTACCTGCTTCTTGCTAACACAGAATTCATAGGCTGCTGCTGGTTCCCCATGCCACAACTTTCATTTTGAATCTGCTGCATGACTTGAGTGCTAATAAATGAAAGCGGAGGTGCTTTGCTTTGCTTCAAGTGGTTGTTAGATCTCTAGACACTCTTGATATGTCTACCTTGGCTTACTTAGATGAAGCTCTCCGATCACCAAAGACATTGCACCCTATGCCAGAAAGGTATTTGCAAGTAAGCAAGTTGAAGTGCAGGTTTTGAGGATCTGGCATGGAGTATGGCTATTAATTGCATACAACCTGTGGTTCACAGGTTTATTTAATGCTAATTAAAGAAACATAAAAAGTACTATAACATCATAAACCACAATGTCGTTCCAATTTTAAATAGATTTATACCCCTCAGGTCATGTGTCCTTGCTTCTGCTAGTAACGTCAAGCAGGAGGCACAAATCCTGATGAAGGTGTACGTGCCAGGTATGCTGTCTCCAAGATGTATCTACCACATGTGCTGCGGGGGTGCTGGTTTGGGTCTGCTCTAGGTGATTGGAATGCAGTCCTCTGGGTTTTGTGCATAGTCTCTCAGCCTTCTGGCAGAAGAGCTGCTAGAAGGTGGTTGTATCTGCTTTCACCTCTGCTTTGTTTAAAAGTATATTAAAGAAACAAACACACACACAGAAACACAGCAACAAAATGGAGGCACGGGTTCCCAGAAGGCCCTGGCCTGATATTGGCAGATTGTTGTATGGGACTTTTCAAGCTCTTAATAAGATCTGATAACACTCAGTTTAGGATCTCCCTTGAATGGGACTTTAATGGCAAAAGAAAAACTCATATACCCCCTTGAAGGCAGAGCTGGTGTTTGAAACTGCAGGGCTAAAGCAGTGTTTCTACCACAGTTCTTTCGATTTTATACACATTAATTCTTTGCTGGACTAATTTTGTACATCCATTACTGAGGGTAGCAGTGTGCTTCAGATGTGCAAGGAGTCCTGGATTAACTGCTCAAGTTTTACTTGAGCACTCATACAGAAATGTCCTATGTAGAGAACACTTTCAAAAAACAGTGTATTTAAAGCTGTATATTCCATTAGTCTGACTAAAGGTGCAATTTTAAGTTGCTTATGCTTATATCATGTATTTCCCTCAATGTATAGAGGCGAGGGTGATTAAAAAACCAAAACCACTTTCTACTGTGTAGACATTAGATATTACCCTGACTGAAGTACATGTATTTGTAAGGCTGGGAGCCAGAGGTTACTGCCTCTGGGATGGTCATCCTTAGACTTGCTGACAGAGCATCAGTTCCCTGAAGTTCTTCCTAAAATTTGTTGTTGGAGTGTTTTTTGAGGGGTCTAGGTTTTAAAAGTTCTATTTTTAAGTGTTTAAAGTATGATAGGTGATTTTGATAGATCTGGGCTATGTGAAGATGACAGACACATTCATTCTGAGGAACGTGGCAGGATGCTACCTTCAGTAGGATGGTAACATAGAGCTGAGTGCAGTAGCCTTTTCACCTGGCTCAGCTGCAGCTACAATACTGCAGTTAAATCACTTCTGTTAAATTTGGACAATACTTATATGTGACATTGAGGGAAGCCCTTAATGTTTCCCATCCTTCTGACTGGGAGTGTGACGCAGAGCTTCAATATTTTTAGAATCAAAATAATTTTGCAACAGTTAATCTGCTTAACTGAAATGATTTTTTTATGATGTTTCTCATCCAACCAGTAGTTCGCAAAAGATCTCGACACAAGCTATAAGGTATCTTTAACTAAGTGATTTGACAGACGATTGTACAGCTGCGCTCCTGAAGAGAGGACTTCAGCTGCAGGGGAAGGATAGAAGTTTTATAAATGTCCCAGCCTAAGCAGACATTACAGCTGAAGCTCTCACATCCGTCACAAGGCAATAAGCCCTAACAAGCAAGATTTCACTGGTTTTTATGTTCATAAAATTTACAAGGATTTTATACAATCCTGAGGATATCTGTGTCCATGATCTCCTTCAGACTCTCTAGGTGCTGTAAAAATCTCAGTAAATAATAGCAAGCTCAGATTTTGTTAAAATGTAGAACTAAAATGGAACCAGAAGAATAGAAGAGGAGGCTTTTAATAAATTGTGTCACGGCGCTTATAGTTAACAGCTCTCTTCAAACAAATCTAGAAGTACCAGCTTTTCAGTAGACTAAGTTTCAAGATATTTTTATTACTATTTCAGAATAGTAATCTTACTGGGATCAGATTTCAGAGGAAAAAAATACAGTTATTTAGAAAAGGTGTAATTCCGTAACTGGAAAATGTGTGAATCTGAGCTATTAATTGACCGTGGTGTTTTAATACTTCATTTAACAAAGAATCACAATGCTTACAGCCTCCAGGATGTGCTCTCTCAGTGACCATTAGGGGTTTGTTTTGTGTCGGGCAATGTTTTTGATTTTGCAATTTTTGGATAGATTTTTCAGCCTCCTGCTTCAGCAGTCATGATGTCAGTTATTTACATTTCAGTAAAATGTTTGTCGTAGCTTTCAAATACATGGGGACTGTAGACAGACAGTGTTTATCCCGTTGTAAAGGCTGTCAGAAATGGCTGGCTTTAACAACACAGTCAGGCCCCATATTTATGTTTTATTCTCTAAACTGTCAGACCCGTTGGGTATGGTGACCGTAGCCAGTTGAAGATGAATAGGCCAGTTTTTGGAAGGCACACTGAATTGGCTGGACGACTACTCCTGACCTTTTTTTTCCCCCCAATAATACAAACTCTGAATTATCAGAAACCAAAGCAATAACATTAAATCTGTTGAAGAACTGAGGTATGGAGCAAAAGCAGTGTTAAATGGAACATGTGTAAGTTTTTGTACTGTTCATGATAAATTTCATCAGAAGTCTCTACAGAGATGTAAAATTGCCCCATGTGTATATGTGTGTGTATGTGTATATAAATATACATATGACATGTATATACAGAGAAAACAGTTTTTAGAAGCAAATACTCTATGCTAACAATACACAGTATTGTTAGTTTTAAAAATACAGAGGAATTGTGATTCCCAAACTGTTACACATTTAACTTTGGTGCTGTAAACATTTGTGAAGCTGGTTCAAGCACCAAGTTTCTAGTATAGCAGAATAGCGTAGCCGTCAAAAAGAGGATTTAAAGATACTGAATATAATGGCTGGATTTTATTTTTCAGAAATACAGAATTCTGGACTCAAGTATTGCTGAAATGCAGTGATGTATCTTTAAGCTTTTCTTAACTTGCTGTTGATTGTATCTGAACTGGATGTGGCATTACTGCTGCACATAATCGTTCTTGCTTTGAATGAGTATTAGACAAGGTACTGTAATTTGATATCAAACTTCTGAGGGAAGTTTGAATTCATAAGCAAGAGTGATGTAAATAGGTAGTGTATTTTATGCTAGATCATATCACTGGAAAAATCAGAGTAGCTTTAAAGCACACAGGCCATAGCTTGAGGTTTGTGGCTTTTATTTAATAATTGAAGAAAACTGTCAAGTGTGAACTAAAAGCAGCAAATTTTAAACCTAAATTTTGCCTAAAAACAACTGCTCCAAGTTTAACTTATTTCTGTTAATCAGCTAGATTCCTTAGAGGCAAGGGCCATCAGCATCTCTGAAGAAAGCAGGAGTGATAACTGGCAGAGAATGATTCGGTAGTCTATGAATAGAATAGATTCCTCATTTCAATAGCAGAGCGTTCCTGTAGGCAAGCTACAGTCATTAGTTAAGGTTAAGTGTTAAGGATATCTACATTTCTAGAAGAAACCCGGCAAAAAGCCTCATACATGGGTTCACTGAGTGCTGGAGCTATCACAGGAGGTGCCAGTTGATCTTGTCACCCTCTTACTAAATCACAAAACGTGTCACAGGTTATTATATATGAAAAAGGGTTAAAATTACTGTTTTGATAAATTCACCTAAGTCATGGACTAGTGGCTTTACTGAAATTATAGCCACATTATCTGTATTTTGTGATATTATGTGTATACATGCATACACACGGAAGCATGTTACTCGTATATTATTTAATGCTCCACCAGTCATACATAACCTCACAACTGATCCATTTCTCAGTCTGACTGAAACTTTGGTAAATTATTTAATGTTCAAATATTGTTATAGTAATGCAAAGCTTGTTCAAGATGCCAAACTTCTGTAGACATGTTTGTGTTTGAGAGGTGTCCTTGGCAGGGTGAATTCTGTGGTGCAGCCCACTTCTGTTTTCTTGTTTACTTAATATCTACCATTTCTCCACTAGAGGGCACTACTGGCAGAAACAACAGCATGTCCTTTTAATCCTGAGAAGTAGTCAATCTATTTCGAAGTCAAGGGTTTTTTTGGAAGAAAAGTGCTTACATAAGATTTTAATTTGGTTAATACTGATGTGAATTCTAAGGCCAAAGGTATTACCTGCTAAATTAATTTGCATGTTAATTCTCAAAGCTCTGTGTTTAGTTATGGCTGTGTTCAAAAGAGGCTTTAAAGTATTGTTGATTTTTATGTTGGACAAACAGGCCCCAGTTTTGTTCAGTTTGAGTACTCCTATTGGAGCCTGCCTTCATCTTTCTGGCATCAGGCTCAGCCGGTTCTGTGGCACTTCGTGTGCCAATGTGCTTTGAAATTGCACAGCTTTTTTTTCCTACTGAGCTTCTTATAGCAGTAGGGCTCCTGGATTTGGTGCATTAGGATATTTACATAGGTAGGTAATGAGGATATATCCTGTCAAGCCTTAAACATGCAATCATATGCAGTGTTCTATAGGAAAAAAACAGAAGTACACACATGTATAATAGTCATTTAAAAAAAATTTGAAAGTAGCCACATTCCCACAATTAAATCGGCATATTTATGAGGCACTGTTGTTTGTGCTCTCCACAGTTTATGCTGATGCGTAGTGCCGATTGGGGTGGCCAGTCTCCAGTGCTCGAGCAGCAGGTCAGCCTGGCTGTGGTGACCAGCAGTCAGGCTGGCCTCTGGCAGCAGCAGCAAGGCAAGGTCATGGCTGTGGATAAAAATGAGCTGGCAAAGGCCCCCGAGCCCCACATCAGTCGCACGCCCTTTCCACCTTCACCCTCCCAACGGTGCAGTGGGACCCTGTGGAGTCGTTGGTGCTGTCATGTTGTAACCTACTGCCTTTCCCTTTTATATGTGATATGTGTCTTTTGGCTCCTAGCCATGTGTGAAGGCTTTGATACATAGCGTGCTGGTTGACACCAAAAAGCTGCGCTTTATATTGGGCAGTGGGCACTTGGTGGCCAAAGTGTTTAAAAAGTAGAACATCACTATCTTAACTATGCTTTCATCTTCATGGTTTTTTGTTCTTTATGAAAGTAATTGCTGCTCTTAGTTTTTATAGATAATCAGAAGGTTTATTTTAGCTGAACAAATGATGTATTTCTGTACAAAGAATGGATTAGGTTTTTAATCCACCCATTAATTTTTCAACTTTGGATAGTCCTGCAGTAGCCAGTTCCAGGGCTACAGTGATGTAACGTAAAGGGAAGTCATCAATCGAATCTAAAACTGAATTATAACAGTTTAAAAATAGTTTAAAGTCAAAATCCAAACTTTTATGAAGCATGTTGAATCGCAAACCTTAAAAATAAGTATTTTATCAGCTAAAACTAGAATTCAGGCCCTTGGAACTCTGTATTTTACCACCAAAAATCTAATCGTTTTGCTAACACAGAAGGTAACAGAGGGAATTCTGTATTTATGCTTCCTTTGTTGCAAGTGTTAACCAAGTCTTTAGCTTTTCTTAGAGAGGTACAGAACCTGACTTCAGAGCATGAACTCAGGAACTGATAAAGCAGATCTAATTGATGGAAAATCTGAGGTGTAAGTAACTCTCCTTGAAATTAATTAACTTCTTTAAACCCCTTAACTGGGAGATGAGGCATTTCTAACTTATACATGTTCGGCACAGAGTGTTAGTGATGCACAGTGCCACTAAAACAAGGTTTGTCGAAGGTTCATCAGTGTCCAAAGCCTGGTGTATGGGGTATTGTACTGCATCTACCATCTTAATTACATGATCCAAACTGCTGCTGGTAGTAGAAACATCACCTGATCTGATCAGCTACGACAGTGCGTTTGGTCGCAGTAGCACAGTGGCTGTGAGTTCAAAGAGCTGTCACTGCCAGGGCAGAGTCAGTAGGTCAGATGTGAGTTGGGATTGCAGGTGGGACAAGGCAGCTTTATATCATCAATAATTCATTTGTCCAGAGTTTCTATAATCTCCAGATTAACCTTTTTCTCAAGATGAATATATAAATAGGAACTTGTTACTAGAGGACAGCCACGGAGTATTTTTTAACTTGTTTGCTGGAAATGGTATTAAAAGGCAAGTTCAGTTCACATATAAGCTCTGCAGTGTACTTACTCCAAGATTATTTGGAGGTTAATTTACTGTGCACAGTGGGTGTAGCTGAAAACTGCTGTGCTCATTTCTGGGGATGCAATTAAATGTTGTTACCTTCCAGTGCACTTATGTTGTACTGCCTTTTGCTCTCAGATCAGGTTTTTTTTCCTTCTACGTCAGTTTAGAACTAATACATCATATCAGAATGGATATAATGGTGATACATACATACATACCAAGGTATGCAGAGTTTCTTCACTAAGCACCTACAAGGCCAGTGGTATGTTTCAGTATCCTTAAAGTTCAGGCACTGATTTCTCAGTGATGAGAAAATACCCTGTGTAGGCACATTTCTGCTCATGAGCAGATGGCAGTTTAGAGATCTCGATGAAGTAATGATTATTTCATTTTCTAAAGAAACAAAGTTATTTTATTTAGTCTGATGGTGTATCTATACACATTTTCTTGAAAGTATTTTTTAAATTCTACATCTGATTTGAGACCATCACTTCTGACTTGAGACCTGGAGGTCTTTGTTGTCTGTTGCCCTGTTCTCAGTGCTTCACAAGCCCAACCTGTCCTGCAGAACTTTGTTGCTGCCCTGTAGATGGGGTAATGGGCAAGTAGTCCAAGAGGTTGCAGGAGAGTATCCAAGGCAACCAGTGTGAAAGCTATGGTTAGAATGCAAGTGTGCAAGTGCTCTTGACTACACTACAAGTCTTTAAACAACCGTTGCTCCCTCTGTATCTGTCTTTTCCTACATAATTTTAATATCTCTAGTTTTGCTTAATTGCACTGGTTTTCATAGTGTAATTTCAGCTGAAATTAGTGCTGCTTTCTAGTGGCTGAAAGCTTTCAACAGTGACATGTCAGCCATAGGCATTTAAGACTCAGCATTGCAAGAGATCTGTAACTTCCATACTCACTGGACAAAATTTTTGTCCAACAAACTGCTGAGTGAGAACAGGACAAAATCATGTCGTCGTGCTTTTTATATACTTGTTTGGGAACTTCTGTTTATGAGATCATTCAGAAAAGGTCAAATTTGCCTTAGCTAATGGAGTCATCTGTGGAGATCCAGGAGCAGTTGTTCCTGATATTAGAGACTTAAACCTTTATCCTTGCTTTTCTCCTTTAATTGACGCACTTACTAGATGCTCTGTTATTTATAAATAGACTAAACATTTATTTTTAATAAGCACAAATGCTGCTACACTCCTTCACTATATCTATAATGACAATTCTTATTTTTCCAAACAATACTGGCTGTTTCCCATTATGCTACTTCGCATGAGTGAAGGCAGCTAAATGGATAACATGGAATTCACTAGCTTACCTTTACCTGTCTTTCCTTAAGGGCTTTCTTTGACCTTTGAAACTTCACAGACAGAACTGTGGGGGTCCTGTCCTTGTCAACAGAAGTGTTAATAGACTATTGCAGACAATACAGTGATTCCGAAAGGAGCCCTATCCAATATGGTTTACCTTATATTATGGGCAGAAGTTTGGAAACAGAAAATGAATAAAGTATATGATGTGCAAAGATAGAAGTTGAATTTATGAGCATGGGACATTTAGTGTTGCAGGACAGGCTTAAGATTCAATTTCTTTGTAGTGGTATTGTCCCATCTCAGATGCTAGGTAACCATCCTCCCCTAGATGAAGCCATGGAGATGAGTCTGTATGGGAGTGTAAACACAGAAATCAGAGGAGCTGCCTTATCTTTAAGGCCTCAGAATCAGCTTTAAGGCTTCACTTTACAGGATAAGTTGTGAAGGAGCATTTCTCAAGCCGTCCTTTCTGTGGCCTTGCATTACTGAGAGAGCTTGGATGCTTTAAGATGTAAGCAATACTTGAGGGAGAAGTTGGTATAAATGTGTGGTGGGTATGTCCTTAATGTGAATGAGTACCTGCCCCCAATGGTCTGCAAAGCCTTCTGAGCCAATTCTGGGTCATATTTTCATCCTAAACTATTTTCCATTGATGTTCAGTGCTTGAAATACTATTGGGGGTGAAGTCACTCATGTTTGAAAACCAGTTTGAGATTTTCAGATGGATTGAGGTATTATAATACTGGTTTTGCTAGAGAGCAATATTATAAGGAGCAAAGTTATCTCTTTTAAAAGAAAATACTATTTTGGTATACTCTGCATTGATTTTCACTGTATAAAGTTTTTTGTCTGGATGACTAGTCGAAGAGTGTAGATTTTCTACAGTCACAAATGTATCTATAGTTTTGTATGTGCTTGTAGATATACTTGGGTATTTATTGAAAGGTAGAGGAAAAAAAAGAAAGGAGGAGCCAGCCCAGGATTCATTTGTCTGGTCTGTTTTTCGAAGGCAGCTTTGAACTGCATTTCTTAGCCCCTGGCATTTTAGATAGAATCTTCAAACACTAGGTAAAAGGAAAAAAGAAAATTCTTAAAATAGATTTCAACTATATTTTCCTAATCAGTTATTAGTTCTTCCTTCAGTGAACAGTTTAACAAGTATACAAGTTGTACACGTTCAGTGTGTTCTTTCAGAAACAGAAGTCAGAATGTTTCAAAGTATTTGGGTTTCATTGAGAAATATTTTCTTCTGAACAGTTTTGATTCCTGAGGTCTGTTCCAACAGGGTTTCCAGATCAGCTTCTTATTCAGATGTAGTAGGCAGGACTAGGAGAAAGCGTTCTTTTGGCTGATGAGGGAAAATCCTCTTTTTTTAATCTACATAAAAATATTGATTGTGGAGGTTTTGTTTTAGAGGGAGGGTTTGCGCCAGAATATTTAAGTTAGTTCAAAGAGATTTCAGATACTCAGTGTGATGTGCTGAAGTTACGTAGAACAGAGATGGTAGCGTTGACATCAAATCGCTTCAGCTGTTAAAGCTCTGTATTATTTCTGATTCTGCTCTACTTATTAGCTAATAATAATACTTTAACAGCAGAAATGCATGGAAGTGAGTGCTTTGGTCCAGGACATTGGATTTCACCCAATAACTCTTGCACCAAATTAATAAATTATGATCTAACTAGGATCATATTTTTCTTGGAGGTAATCAGGTTTGATTTTAAAACTTCAAATGATTGAGAGTCGACTATATCCTAAGTATATCATGCTCATCATTAATTATTCTCGGCATTAAAAAAAATCATATTATTCTCACCTGAACTCATCCAGTTTCAGCTTCCAAATGTTAGCTGTTGCTGTGCATTATCAGAAATCTCCATCCCATTCACGTATTCCTGACCCTTCATCCCATCATATTTTTACTTTCACCAGCATAAATAAATTGTAATTCTGTGGTGTCTCATGGTGAAGCAGGTTTTTTGGCCTCATATTTTTTGTTTTACAAATCTCCCACTTTTCCAAATGCCTTGTGTAAAGGGGAGTGGCAGCGAAGGACAGCAGTTTTTGTCTGGTTCTGTCCTGGAATGTTGTACGCCGAAACCAAAAGCTGTTACTAATTCATGCTCACTTTGTTTCACTCTGTGTTACTTTATATTACTCCCTGACTTCTAGAAATAGATAAGACATTTTCCCCCTAATTGTTTTATTTCAAAAGAATACAGTTTATATTGTCTGACTAATGAGTTGAACAGAATGCAACAAAGTAACAACACAGGGCAGTTGACCTTTTCATGTGTTTCTTTTTTGACCATGTTAGGTATGTTGAGGCATGCATGTAAATGACTTTTTTTAGCTGTATGTATTTTTCTGTACCAAATGTCAGGTAACGAGATGAAAACATTATTTTGATCTTTCTATTTTGTCTGCTAATTTTCAAATTTGCCAAACATACTTTTATCAGTGGATAAGTGGTACTTCTGAAGGTGCCACAGATGCCAAACTCTGATAAAATCCACCCTATCTTGTTAATGAACACACAAACAGTTGTTCCCCATCTGCTGCCTCTGTCTGAAAGGTTAGGAAGCCCTTCCTTCTTGATCACAAAGGACATAATTATTGTCTGTAGAGGAGTCAAGTACAAAGACAGTTCATCCAGTCTGACCGCTACTACACTGCAGGCCACCAAAGATTAACAGCTGCTTCTCCTTTGATTAGGTTAGGTAATAACAGTTACTTTAGTTAATAATTGGATGGATTCCCAGGCCATGTAATTCAGGTTTAGGCTGTCATTTTTTGCTGGCATGTAGCTGAGCTGTATTATTGGAATGGAGCCTGTAATCCTATTAGTCAGTTGTCACTCAAGCCTTAGGAGAGAGAGAGAAGGGGAATTCAGATCCATTAAGGTGTTATAACAGGTAGGTAAATAAGTCAGCCGTGCTAGCTGAGTATGCAAGGAGCTTTCTTGTTTGTCATACTTAAAAAAACCCCCCACACTTCAGTGTCTTAAAATATTTAGTTCATAATTAATCCATAAAATGGTTACATGATTTGCTTAATTTATTGCTATTTCTGTTTGTCGCATATACATTAGTGTACACACACTTTCTCAGAAGTTACTTGATACATGCACAGTTCTGCCAAAATTAGTTGCTCTGTGCTCTAAATGACAAATTTATAATGGTCCAGAGATCAAGAATACATACTTAATATCACATCAGCTGTGTTGGCTTTCCTCCTGTACAAACAGGACCGCTGTATTTCACAATGATACAGACATGAGAGGGATAAAGAAAACCAGAGGTTTTTTCCCTTGTATTGGTTTTGAGCACTACATTTGCTGCTCTGAAGACTGTCTCTACTATTGTTTCCATAATGGTAAAGACATATCTAGGTGGCATCCCCAAGGTTTCTGTGCCTCCTCCTCTCTCCATTAAGAAGTGCATAGATGACAGTAATAATCATATTTGCCTACGTGTTTATTTGTCCTTGCTCTTCTGCATGACCAGGTCCTAGGTTTCAGAGCTTTGAAATCCTTTTGTACTTAGAAATCAAATTGTTTACAAATATGAAGTAGTTGTGAATTTCTGGAAATATATGAGCAAGTCAAATTTCCACATGCTGTTTGAAAACCAGATATGCATATATATATTTTCTTGTGTTCAACAAACCCAAACCCCATTATATCGATTGCCTTTGCTGAATAACCTTCCTGATCTAAATATACAGCCACTCAAAGAATAGTGTCTGTAGTGAAATTATGAAGCAAGTTCCATAAATATCTAGCTAAGTCATTTGGAAGCTAAGTTGGAAATCTGGAAGATTCTTTCAAGCAGCAAAAACGTGCTATACTGGTTTATGGGCTTTCCAAAGAGGGATTTAATATTTGGTTCCTACAGGATCTCTCATTTTCCATTCACACATGGTGCCTGATCTACTGAGTACCTTGGGTGCTACCAGAGTGAAAGTTATAGTTAACCCGAATGGGTTTTTCATTCTGACAGATTCAGCTGGTGACCAATTTAAATAAGAATATTGAGTACGGGCTTTGAATAACTTACATGCTTTGGTCTACTTCCTTTGAATTTCTGTTATGTTGTAATATGTATCAGCTAATATAAAGCATTAGCACAAGAGAACATTAAGTGAGTTTGGATCATATTTTGAAGGATATAGGTTAATTTTGGAAAGACAGACAACTTGGATATGATAGTCTGCTCCCACATGCTTGTGCTTAGACAGATTTCTTCAGATGAATATTTAAATACTTCACAATTTGAAAATGGCCTCAAGTAGGAATTAATTTAGACATAATTGAAATTAATTTGGTATTATTTGGCTGCTATATTTCAGAGGTAGAATGACGGTATTTTTCAACAGCAGGGAGATTTAATACTGTTTGTTCTTTATACACAGATCATCTTCCTACTGGAGGTCTTGTCTTGTGGATAGCTGAGGAAATTGCCTGTGCATGATTTCTTGTTTCACAGTTTCCTCTGGTACCACAGTCACACAGTGTTCACTCTGAAAACGTCAGTAATTAAATATTCAAGTGACTCCTCTGCTCCTTTGTGGATAGGGTGTGTTTTCCCTTCAGTTCCCATGACCCCCATTGACCCAAGGCCAAGCTCAAGGAGCTGTGACTGAACCTGGGATTTCTGATAGCAGGATGCTTGTGTGATGACCAAGGTCATTCACAAGTGCTGTATATTGGCAGGTGCTTTGGTCATCAACGTTACCTTTCAATAAATGGGTTAAAAGCTCCTGGAGTTCTCCATCTTAAAAGAATCTGTGGAGAAAAATGCATTCAATATCTTGCCAAAGGTAGGGTGTTCCTAATCTGTAAGTGGCAGTTTTACAGACCTTTGTATGTGCACTGAACAAATACAGTGCTCGTGTCTCTTTCCCAAATTTGCTTCTGGTTTGTTTCTTCCTTTTTTTTAAAGATTTTCCTCCTCTCTCTTACATACACATAGTTAGGAATTTACTTCCCTGATGGCTAAGCATCAAAATGCTGGTTGATTTTTGAGTCATCTAGAGAGGAGAATGATAGGACATAAAGCTAAATCATATAAAACTGGGAGAAATAACAAACTTGCTTCTGCTTGATAGAAAAGTGTAGAAGTAAAGGAAATGCTTTAAAATGTAAATTTGTATTTTGCAAAGTATACTTGTATTTTGGCAAAATATTAGTCAAAAGTGAAACAGACACTGAAAAAAGTGTGAAAGAAGTGATGCTGAAAAGAAGTGATGCTCCAGATTTAAATGGAAGGAGAGCATGCAGGAAATCAAACAGCTTCAGAAGATTAATAATATTTTTTAATAAGTGCATGAAGATCTTCTCTCAGAATAGGGAGACATTATAACTCCTTTTCAGTGTGGCTCTGGTGACTGATTTGGGGGAGCGGGAAAGTTCCTTTCTGGACATTTCATTACTATGTACTTACAGAGAAAAGAGGAAAAAAAAAACAGGTGAGAAAAGTTTACATGAAGAAAAAAAAAAATAAATAAAAGGATGAATTGAGCGTTAATGAATGTATAGAGTTGAGAAACAAGCTAAGTAGGAAAATGTAACAGTGTATGATTTCAAGAATGGAGTAATTGCTAAGGGGAGAAACAAATGCAATAAAACAGGATATAACTCAGAGTAATGGGATGAAATAGAGGAAGGGCACATTTGGTCTAAATGACAGGAAGGACTTCTGTGCCACGAGAGCTAATAGGCTGTGGCATAATATCCCATGAGAAATAGGGAAAGAGAGAAGTGGGAAGCTCTTGGCACGTTTAAAACTGGAGTAGCACTAACAAACAAATACGCTATAGCAAATAAATCAGCAGCATCACATAAACATCTTTCTTGTTTGTGTGCTGTGATGCCAGTGTGCGCTGTTATCCACGCTGGCTTATGCATGTATGTTGATTCCCAAGGAAAGCACACACTTGAAATACCAGAAGCTCTCTTCACACATGTCAAATTTTAAGCTGAAGTGAAAATCGATGTTAGAAAGGCCCTGGGCTTTGTCTGGGCGGTGCTGAAGGGCTCTGCAGCACTGGTGGGGAGCAGGGGAGAAAGAGGAGAAAGTTTGAGAACTGTGGCCGTAAGCCAAGGTGCCCAGATAATGTGCTCTGGTTTGTGGCAGGACTGTTTCTTTGCTGTTGGGCCGTCTCTTCCTTGCGGCTCCATCAGGAGGTTGGTGGGAAGAGTTGCCAAAAGGCAACTGCTTACTGCACATTCATCCCAGTCCACCGCACTTTGTGTAGTGTCAGAGGTCCCCAGCCAAGGGTTGCTTGAGGAGGCTTCTTTCTGTTGTTGCTTGAAGCTGTTCTGAGTTGGAAGAGAGAGAGAGGAAGTAAAGGAGGAATATATAAGTGAAACTCAAAAATAACTCTTCAGTTAAGGCACACTTACTGGGCTAACTGGACTAAAATTGACTGCTAAAAATTTTATTTATCAACCTATAGGAAATCAATGGTTGATTATTTTAACTGCTTGGTTAGTTGGCACACAGATTTGCATTCATTTGAGGCTTGTTATTCCTTTGAAGGTAAAGCTTTTGGCTGTCTAAATATACATACAGTTTGTTTTAATTGTGGAAAATGCTTTCTTTTTGAATATCTGACTTCTCTGAAGAGTTTTTCTGGAGCTTGGAACTTAAATAGAATATAGATGGTTGCTTGAAAGAAACTAAATGGAGAGAAAGTGAATGATGTATTAAAAATAAATAAAAATATATATACTCTTGTGTTTACATATTAATGTCTAATTCTTACAAGGAAAGATGTTTCCCTTCTAAATCATACTATGTCTTGCTCAATTATATTTCTAATTGTTAAAAGAAAGATTTTATTGCCAGAGTCACTAGGAGTTTTTTGTTACACAGTTTGTTATAGTATAATGTGTTCTTTATGGACTAATAAATATTGTATGTACAGAGTACTTCCCATTTTTTCCCACATGCCTAGTGAGAAAAAAAAAAAATTAAATGATTTCTTATTAGCTAGAATATCCTCATCATTGACAAAATCAGGATGATTAGATACAAACTGCAATAAAGTTATACAAAATTAACAACTTGAATGTAGAGAAGAAAAAGATCTTAATTGCTTTATTTTAAACAGTAAGAGGTATTTAAGTGTAAAATTCTGCTAAGTGGAAATTCCAGGATGACACCTAGAATAAAGAAAAGCTAATCTAGAAAGCTGGGAACGCGTGGAAGACTAGTTTAGGTTGAATCTTTCAATTTATAACCAGCAACGAATGCAATACAAGCTGGATGTGAATGTCACACCTCAAAGCTATAAATACTAGTTCATTCTACTACATTTTGAATAAGCTGTAAGCAGTAGATTAGACAAAGGGGGTGGGTGATAAGTTGAAGTTGCCAAAAAGGAAAACTACACTAATGATCTTGGAGATGTTCTCAGACTTTATCTCTGTAGTTTACTGTAACTGAAGCACTACCAAAAATCACATCCAGATTTTTAACCTGATTCTTAAATTCCAAGCAATTAATTTGATAAGACAGAACAGCTAACTGACTTGCATCCTCAAGAGCATCTGTCAGGCAACATTTCTGTCTTCCTAAGATTAAGAATAAAATAAGACAACTGACTGGTGACACTGTCAGGCTTTCTTCCAGATCAGCAACTTAAGGGGTCCATGTTCTGTGAAATATGAAGCCAGGTTCCATCAGTGTAATGATGATACTCAGGTCTTAAAGTGATTTGCCCACACTGTGGTATGCATACAAAGAACAAAGCAGGGAAGAAGCCTGGAGATTGTCTTCTTCTGGAAAAGTTTGTAAAAAAGAGGAAATACCCCTCTAGACATTGTCTGTATATTCTTTAAATCATATATGAAGCAATAAATTGTAGCTACAAAGATAGCTGCAACAAATAAAGCTTAACTTTATAAAAATCCCAATAATAGTATGCCATTACAGAAAATACGGTATTTAACTGTATTACCTATATAGTATTTGATATGCATGTATGATATTTGAAAAAAATAGCACCTGAGAATTTCAACTCCTGCTTTAAAGAGTACTCTTCTCTATGCACTGGCAGTGAAGTGCTCTTTTTCAAAGATGTTCAACATGATAAATACACGTATAAAGGTTTTTCTACGTTGACAAAACTCAGGACTGTTGTCTATCAGGCATATATTTTATGTAGGGATTTCTTTAATTTGTGCTGGTTCTCTTCTGTGTTTATGTAGAACACGGCAGATCAGATCGCATTTCGGGCTGCAGGAGGACTGACTGCCCTTGAAAATGTTCTTCAGACGGTGACTTCTCCCACCAACCTCAATGCTGTTTCACGGATTCCTTTGAAGTAAGTATGATGGGTCCTTCATTTGCTACTTAGAATCACTTGAATATTTATTTCACATCTGCTGCTTCACTGCTTCTTCTCATAGTCCAGTGCTGAACTTGAAAGAAAAAAATTGTGCTTTACTCTATGCTGCCATGTAAGGTGAAAGACCTTTCCACTCATCCTCTGTTTTTTTAACTGGGTGATTTTATTTCTAGCCATGGTGTATTTGAGCAGTGCAATCCCTAATTGTGTAACATTTAAACAGAAGAGGAGGTGCATATCTTTTGAAGTTAGTCTGTAAAAATCTCCAGTGAGAAGTGGAGGAAGTATTTAAAGGGTTGTAATTCACTGGACTCTGGCTGCTTTTAAAGTGAAACAGTTGCAAGATACTGCTAGCTGAAAGGGCTTCTAGAAACAGGTAAATCAAAATTCCTGTGGATTAGAGGAATTCCTCTTTTTAGCATATAAAAATAGAAGGGTTTAAATATCTAATCCCTAAAAAAAAAGGTGGTGACTAAACAGAATGCCTGCAAAAACTGATAATTCAAAAGCATGCGATTTTCCCTAATGTCTAACTGTAGTTTTTGAAAGGCACATACATGTTAGCAGAGCAGAGCTAGGCATGGTTTTACTATGGTAGGAACAAAGCCCAGGATATCCTGTTGTGTACTATTTTCACAATTTATTTGTAGATGTATTTTAGTAATGTAAGGATTGGAATTTAAGTACTACATGGTGGGGGTTTGGGTTAAAACTGTCCATGAATGTGTTGTGGGACAGATGTGAAGTGCAAGGAAGGAACGTCAAGGAAAAAATGTGCTTTTAATATCTTAACTTTGCTCTTCAAAGAGAATAAAATTCCAACCTTCCCGCCATCATGCAGAATGCACTTGCTGCAAGTCCAGCCAGCTGCACTGATGAGCAATCCTGAGTTGGTGAGCAGCTCAACAGCAGCCTTTAGACTTGTTAATTTGCAGAGGCTCTAATTTTGAGCTGCCCTCATCAATGTGGGATAAACTTCGCAAGGGACAGGGCTGCAGCCAGTGGCCACATAAAGCTTAGCTCAAATTTAGCTCTAAATTCTTAGAATGTGCATCTTCTATACAACTCCAAGGTTTTTGTTTTTTCATTTTAGTAATAGTGTCACTTTGTCAGCCTTTGTTGAAAAGGTTTGGGAAAATTGTGTTTATATTACTGAAAACATCTTGTTTGAAGTTTGTTAGACAGTATGAAGATGTTTTAGTTTTCAGAGGAACTTGTGTGTGGGTAAATAAAACCCTATGTCAGCTATAGCTGTATAACAGAGAAAACATCCAAAGAGATATATGAGAGGTTCTCCTTTCTATGACAGTTACTATCTATCTCATACCTATTTCAGACCAGCATAACTGGTGTTTCTTGGATTTCTGAGCCTGTTCATGACTGAATTATAAGAATATTTGAACCTTTCAAAAATTCTTTAAGCATTGCTTTATTAATACAGGTTTTCAACTATCTATATTTCCAAAAGAAATACCAAGTCAGAGAAGAGATTAATATAAACTATTCTGACAGCTTTGAAAGTTTAAAAAAGTTCACTGAAGAACTTAGCTCCACTACTGAAATACAGCCTTTCATTCAATTTTACAGCAAACTGCAGCCTCCGGTTTATAGGCATCTGAAAATATTGTAGCCTTGAAGTTATGCATCAGGTTGCACATAGTGCTTGAGTCTAACTTAGAGTCTAGAGTCTGCTGGAAGTGTCACAGTGAACTTGGTGTTGCTGCCTCTGATGCAGAGCCTCCTCTAGTGTTATTTCTGTGATCTTCTTGCTGACAGAGAAGAACATATTTTGTGCAGAATCCGCAACTCAACTGTCAAGAGTAAGCAATAGTTCCAGAAGGTGGGACTTTGTATAAGCGGTTTGAAACAAACACAGAAGTGGCCCGTTTAGAGAAACCATGTTAATGTCTATTAGTATGGTCTCACTGAAAGTGGTTAAGAAATTCTTCAGATGTATTCCTTTAAATACAGAATGTTTGAGAGAGTATCAAAAGCAAAGCATAATCATAGAATATATTTAGTTTTTCAAAAGAGGAGGAAAACCTATATCACATTTCTCACTTAATTTTTGAAATTATTTTTCTTTCTTTTGTGCAAATAGAATTTCCATCCTGATTTTTTAAACTTAGAATCTAGCGAAGCAGCAGTTTTCTCTATTTAAAGACAAAGCCCTTTAGAAAGAAGTTGAATTTTAAGACTTTCATTCATTGCCCTGCAGTCTTCCCCTAGCCAAATATGCTTTGCTAAAGGACACTACTGTACTTAAGATTGTTTGTGCGCTCTTGCCATGTTTAACCATTTGTACTCATCTTAAATTGGGAATTTGTCTGTTGTTTTGTGATGAGGATAAGCTATTTACAAGTAGGTGAGGAGATTACATGGGCTATTATCTACATCTCTCTTTCTCCAAAATCCTGGCAGTATGGTGCAGCTCAGAACTTTAATCCCATGTCTACAAGATAAAGCTTTATTATCAGAAGATTTAACAATATGCCTGTTGTTTTGTACTATGTCCAGATTGGTAGTTAGAGCAGCAGGATGGCAAATGCTGTGAGAAAGATGTGACATTTATGAGACAAATGATACATTTGGTGTTGGGGCAGTTTTTTCTCCCTTTCAAATAAATCATTGAAAAAGGAAAAGAGAAAGCAGTGGATTATAGTAAGTTTTATTACTGGTGTTAACATACAAATTAGTGTCTAACCGCATTATTTCTTCAGGCAGCATTTGGTAACTTTCCTGAATTTTTTCAGGTCTCCACAAAATAAGACATATTCAGCAGAGTTTCAAGGGGTTTCAGCATCTTCTAGTATTTTTCTTACACTGAAAAGTAAATGGGAGCTGCACAGCAAAACAACTTAATGGCTTAAGAGCAAGACCAGTTGAGCCTCGTCCCCTGGTTGCCTTGCGTATTTGCTGTGGCAACTCATTTAGTGCCGTTGTGCTATGACATGTTAACTGGCCTTGAAAATTGTAACACGTCTGCTAACAAGTGAGGTTTGTAGGGTTTCTTTAATTAACATTTGTGAAATACTTTCGAGTTCCTTTGATGAGCATTTTTAAATAGAAATTAGCAGCAGTTGTGTAAGGAACAAAGGAGGATTTCTGTTACAAGTTAAGGTATGACTAAAGTCAGTTTTATTGTAATGTATCTTTTCTATTCCTACAATTTCCAGGTAGTAGCAGGGTAAAAATGCTCAAAACATAATTTATGCATAAAAAAGCAGAAAGTAGTGCCCGCATAATATTATTGATGGCATTGATGCAAATGACTTTTTTCAGTAAGAACTATTTTGAGCCGAGAAGTGGTTTTATAGCATGTTCTTTGTAAGTTTTTCTTAGTTTATGAACATGTATTTCTTAAGCTGCCCTGTTGCTGTTCATGTAGTTCTATAGGATTGTTCAGCAATTTTTGTTATGTAAAGTGCAAAACAAGCTTTCTCATTTTCTTTTAAGTTTATACCCTCTAGAGAAACACTCTTTGCAGATCAGCAGTTGGTAGAAGGTCATGAAGGTACTCTTAAAGAGAATGACTAGTCCGTGCAGGTTCAACATCTGAAACCTGCAGCATCTGTCTCTTCCCATGCTGTATTCTTGCTGGCTGTCCCTAGGCTGGATTTCAAGCTCTCGGAGCGTAAGAATAAAGCAATTTGCCCTCCTGTGCAACACAGGAACAAGTTTTATTGTTGAAAGGAGCTCTGTGAAATGTTACCGAACTTCTGGGTTGAGAGCCAGATCTTGCAATGAAGCAATTGATAAGACAGTGTCTGGAGAATTTCTGTAAAGACTTTCACGTTTTATGACATCTGTAAATGTTGGGGTGAATTAATAGTTTGATTGTCACTTGTCATGCAGTAGTTTATTCATAAGTACAGTAACATATCAGAGTGGTACGCTGATCTAGTTTCGGAAGTGTGTTGTGTCAGATGCTGAGTTTTTTCTCCTCTCTGTTAATTGAGACTAGACTTCAGCTGGAGCCTGGTTTTTAGTTGGATATTTTTAAACAATGTAAAACAGAGACAGAGTAGTAATTGATTGTGAGTCTTTGAGGGTTCCTAATTGTGTAATAGGCCCCATGAGTGAATTGTAAGGGCCTGCATAACCCTGAAGAGTTAAAATTGGTATTTTTACCTTAAAATCAATTTTTTGTTGTTATTTCAATCCGTATTCTTACCTCGGTGGTTCTTTAGCCATTCCACTCTAGAGCACCTTCCGTGCACCATTTTTCAGTATCAACTCAGCTTTTTAAATACCAAAGCCAATCACTTTCTTTCCCCGTAGAGTGCTGCATAAGGTTCACACTGGTTAAAAATGAGCAGTTCAGTACTGAATTAACACATCCTAAATTTGATAATGTTTAGTTTTGTTTTATTTCACTGCCAAATTGAGCTTTTTGGGATTATTCATGGATAATTGAAGTACATTAATTTATAACCTTCAGAAGCTGAAACTAATGGGAAAAGGCTTTACACTTGAAACAGGTTAATTATATGTTAATTATATGTTGCTAATGCCCTGATTTTTATAAAGCAAGAGTTGTGAGTTCTCACCTCTAAATCCTGGTGCACCATGGTGGATAGTTTTCCGTGGCTGGATACTGTTGCTGCCTTAGTACTTGGTATAAAAATTACAGTTTATCAGCCTGTTTCTGTCAGGCAAGGCGAGGAAGATAAAGATGAGCTAGCATAAAAAAAAATCACGTGCATACATGTAAACTGTTGAGGTCTGGCTTGAAAATGAATCCTCTTTCTTTGTACTCATGTAAAATATAACCTGCAGGTGCATATTTTTGTCTATTTTAAAGACAGATTTCTTTTCTGGATCAAACTTTGTGTACCATAATGAGTGTTTTTATAATTGGATTTACTCTAGAGGAAATCCTTACATCAGAGGGCAGACTTATTGTGGTTTGAGTATACATGCTGTCTAACATAGCTTTAAAGCTGATTTGCAAGCGTGATACAAAGTTTAGAGCAACATCAGTAATCAATAAACAGGTGCTTTACGTAAGGCTCATACTTTACTATTTCAACTGATTTTGATATCTCTTGAGATAAAAGTTTTGAAATTAAGAAGTTAGAGCATCCAACAGGGGAAAAAATGACAAGAAATGTATTGAGTTTTTCATTCCAGGGAGTTTTAACTGGTGGTCTTAAGTTCTGGCTTGACATTCACAGCACTGCACTTGTCCCAGAGGCCTTGTGCAGAAATGGTGACAGTTGACAGCTGTTGTTCCCTTAATAAGATTAAAGTAAAGAAATTAGTTGTGCTGTCTTTAATCTGCCATTTAACACTGCGAACCACCTGGGGACGGCTTCTGTGCTGACACTTCCAATTTTGAATTAAAAAAAAATTGCGGAACTGAATCATAGTTCAGAGCATGCCAAGTTTAGAATGTATTTGACAAACCATAGTTAGCAAGCTTATGTTATCAATTAAAAGAACCCTCTTTATTGTTGTGAAAAATTAATTTGGCATTCATTTGCTTACACCACCTTTTCAGCTGTGTTATTGGAGTCTCTGAAAATGCAAGTACTTTTTCTGACATGAGATTCAGTTGGGAAATACAAAAGCGTGATACATTATTACAGTGGAATTTGCTCAGTGTATAAAGTTGGAAGTTTTTGTGTTTTGAAATGCAAAATAAATGATCACCTTAGGAATTAAGAATCAAATACATCAAAAAACGTTATTGCACTAAATCACCTCACAAATTCTGAAATGCTGCCAAAATTATAAATTAACCTACCAAATTCATATTTGACACTTTGGGTAAATTAAAATGTTTAAATAGGATTAATCTTTATTTTAGAATAGCTGATAAAATGACAGATGCTGATTTAAAGCATCTTCTTGTCAACTGAAAATAGAAACTATCAGTATAGTTTCATCTCTCTCTCTCCCTGTAAACATACCTACACAGGGGAATAATCTTCCATGAAAAGTAAAAGTAGGTGAAATAAATACCTTTGTATATTCAGGATATGAGAAAAACTGTTGCAAGGCAGGTTTTAAAAATGCTCATGAAGCATGCTACTTGAATTTTGTATAGGTGTGTTATCCTTGTAGGGTAAAAATTAGGTGAGGTAGGTGAAAATTAACCTGCCCTTGATCAGTAAGTAATGATTTAATACTGTTTTTGTTATCATGTGGACTGCAGATTGAAACTGGTTTAATTAGGCAGTAGAATAAAATTAATAAAATGTTAATGTGGTGATACTCAGAATATTAATAAAAGAATGGTATAAACATTCGTCATATTTTTACAGATCAAAACAAGCAAGGTAATACTCTTTTTTACAAAAGTGTTTCTCCAGATGAAGAAAAGGCAATCCAGAAATAAAAATGAAAAAAAAATTACTGTCATTTTGCTGGCCTCTGAGCATTTTCAGCTTTTCCTGGCTTGAGAAATACAATCTATATATATAAGATGCTTCCATATCAACTCTGGAGAGTCATGCTAAGTAATCAGATGCTACAGCAATCAGTAAGGCAGCATTCCTTATTATGTACCTAACTTTGTTGTTTCAAATAATGTTTTAGGAGAAAAAATAAAGCATAAAACTCAACTCTCTCTTCATAAGTATGTTGTTTTAGTCTACAGCTTATGTTAAATACAGGCTTTGATTTCTGTACCGTAACTTGTTGTTTGTTGTAGTCCCACTTTTGTATGACCTTTTGACAGTGCTCACAATTTATTTTCTTCTGTGGAGCTTATTTGAACTTAGTCACATTTTTTCATGTTAAGAAAACCCAACAAAGTTCAAGTTCTTTTCCTTTTTGTTTACTTTAGACAAACAACTTGAATTTCTAGCCATCTTTATTTATTATTGTATATATTTACAATGCATTTGTGTTGTGTATATGTGCATATTTGTGTAGTAACAGTAATAGCTTTTGTAGTAAGTGAAGTTCAAGAAATGAATTTTGTGTTTATTCTGAAATAGTACTATCTGGAGTCAGATTTGTCTTCTCTGTGAGTATATTCTATAGGACTGATTCCAGCTTCCCTGCAAATCCTGTTTTGAGAAGAACTTTAGTTGAAGCAGATGGAAATTACTGCACATTATACATAGAATAATTGGGCATGTTGTGTACATCTGGAGCTCTCTGTGACTCATGTTTATGATTTTCTGTTCTTGCCATTGCAAACCTGTTACCTCCTCCTGCCAGCCATAGCTGTAGGTCAGTTGATGCTATTGTTGTTACACGCTTTCACTTAAAGGCACTTTACTTAAACGCTGGTTCATAATATGTCAGTAGAAGTCTTTGGACAGGAATTTCACCTGCTCAGCTTTGCTTGCTCAATACAAATTGATCCTCTCCGTTCCTTGCATTAGTTCACAGGCTCTACACAATAGCCTCTCTCTAAAGCTGGTACCCATATACTGTGAATTACTTCATGCAGGTTTTTTTTCTTGAGGGTTGTGCTAGGAAGGGGAACTTAAACCCAAATGACTTGTGTGATATAACTGTAAGACACAAGAAAAGATGATTGCATATCCAAACTATGAAATGAGCTGATGTTCTAAGTTTTGTTATGAGTTTTCAATAGAGAAGAGTCTAGCGGCCTTTTATGAGGATATAACGAGGTGGATGG
>VYZX01009740.1:66364-77431 GCA_013401335.1 Brachypteracias leptosomus | reverse complement strand
GAAGGGGGAGTGTCACGAAGATGGAGCCAGGCTCTTCTCGGTGACTAACAATGATAAGACAAGGGGTAATGGGTACAAACTGGAACACAGGAGGTTCCACTTAAATATGAGAAGAAACTTCTTCTCAGTGAGGGTAACAGGACACTGGAACAGGCTTCCCCGGGGAGGTTGTGGAGTCTCCTTCTCTGGAGATATTCAAAACCCGCCTGGACGCCTTCCTGTGTAACCTCATCTAGGTGATCCTGCTCCGGCAGGGGGATTGGACTAGATGATCTTTTGAGGTCCCTTCCAATCCCTGACATTCTGTGATTCTGAGTGCATGTATGAGTTCTGATAAGTATGGCTTTACGAGTTTGAAGTTACTATTTAATTGATTTCATGTAAATTTTTCGTTCTGTTTGGAATCCTAAGTTTAAGAAAATTAACATAAATTGCTGAAAGGCTGTTTTGTGGTGTGCTTCCCGTTACTTGCTTTTAATTTACTGAAGAAAAAAGTGAAATTCTTATTTTTCTTTTTCTTTCCTTCTGATTTTATAGGTCACTCTGCAATACAGTAAATGCTTACAGCCTCACCTGCAGTAATTGCACAGAAAACTGCACCTATGTTCTTTTTAGTAATAAGATCATTTTTCTAATGGACCTGTTGATACACCAGTTTACGGTATGTAAAATAGCTATTTTAATTCAGAAAATTTTGTATGCTTCAGAAATGTACTGGGGTATTTAGAGTATAAGAACACCAGGAGATAGATGAGAATAAGATTCTTTTGTTTTATGTGTTTGGTAACTTTATCTACTACTATACAAATGGATATACTTGCTTCTGCTAATAAATTCTGCAAAAGCCTATATACCAGGAAGCCTAGTGAGTGGACAGTGTTCTGTCTTCAATGTTTTCCAAGGTTTTCATTTTAAATTTGCTCTATAGTAATATTTAAAATAGAATATTATGAGTTTTCCATGTGCATTTGATTCTTATGTGTTTCAGTATCAGGATTTTAAATCAGGCTAAGGTGTTCTTGTAGTTTGATTTGCTGAATTACTTTAATAGTAGGACTCTTTAACTGAAAGTTTTAATTTTCCAATGTTTCATTTAATTTGAAATGTCATTAAATATTTTATTTGAAAACTCATTTTTAATTCATAGTGACCTGCTCATCATAAGATATTTAGTCTTGATTTTCTACTTGTGAATTGTGTGTATGTATTTTCATGAGCCAAGCAGTTTGTTAATTGAAAAGTTATGTACATACTTTAAATAATTTAAATGACGCTGTTAGAATCAACAAGCCGTAGGACTGTTAATGAACACTTTAAAAAGATAGTCCGAAGGTCCTAGACACAAAGAAAACACAAATGCAACCTGTGCATTCTCCTCTAAGTAGCTGCCAGCTCATTGTTCTTCATCAAATCTTTCCAAGAGGATTGCAGGTATTAGATTTCCAATATACTTAGTGAAAGGTGCACGTATTGTGCCGGGCCAGTCACAACACTGCTGGCTCTGTGCAGAGAGAGACAGAGCACAGGCTCTGCGGGTAATTACACAAGAGATGAAATCCTTCAGCACTTCACAAGTGACAAGATTCATTCTGATGCCAAACACCTTTCCTTTTCTCAGTGTAGCCCTGTGCAAATGACCTGCACTTTCCCCAAGAAATAAAGAGGATATTTCTTAGGAAATGTTGGCCACCTAGAGATCAGAGATACTACATAAGAAAAATTTATTATGCTTAGAGCTGTTGTCAGTCTGTTGCCAAATACTACCCTTGAATTGCAGCAAAACTGTAATTAAAGCTTAATGTTTCCCATGATCCACAGTGGACTTTTCTTTCCTATGCATAAAGTCTCTTATGTTCTCTTCAGGCAAAATTGGCCCTTAAACTAGGATAGCTTCATAGTTCCATGAAGTACATATTTAAGTACAAAAAAATGAATACAGTGCTGCTTTTCTAACCCTGATTTTTTTTCTCTCTTGAAAATATAATAAATCAGTTTGAATTTTTCTCTTTTACTAAAAAGAAATGGACAAATGGAGAGCATTTTTAAAAATTGGATCAAGCCCTGAATACCAAAATATTAAAACCCACTCCTCCGAATAATTTAACTGCCTCCAGTATTCCTAGTTTGGAGAGCTGTATGATGCTGCCTTTCCCTGTGTTGTGTGTATTTCCACTTACTGTTGGAAAATAGACTCCAAGTAATACCAGGAGTAGCAAATGAGAACATATATTTGCAAGGTTTTAACAAATTGTTAATCAAGTGTGCCAATATTTGCTGAATACAGAAACAGAAGGAATCCAGTTTTGAGAAACTTTTAAATATCTTCTTGAATACAGCCAGTATGAACCCCATTTCCAACCAATTTAATGTGTTATAATTTTGTATTTATTCATCAATTGAATGCAATGTAAGGTTCACTTTTGCTAAAACTCAGAGCTATAGTTTTTAAAGAATAAAATTTTTAAAAATCACTTCTCATTGGTGACTACGTTTTCATTTTTCTTTACACAAGTGTAACATTTTCATCCTCAAAATATTACGTGATGAGTTATTAAAATTTATTTTTTTTTTTCTCCAGTGAAAGCTTGGGCACCAATGGGAAATGGTAGAATAACAGATGGACTGTATTTCTTATGGTTTTGTGACATCCAGCCTGCCTAAGTTAATTATTAAAAGTGTCCTTTTTTAGACCTACCTTTCTCTCAGCCCTAAGCAGACTGGTAGAAAAGCTTCTATCGACTTTACTTATCATTTTACCTTTCTTAGCCTCCTGAGCTCAGGTAATGCCTAAGTCAGTGTCTGTTGAGGTCAGTAGTAGGGTGCTTCCCGATTTCAGTGGTTAATGGATCAAACGTTCCCACCTGCATTTAAAGAAGTCTTGCACTCGAGTTGTAACTTCATTTGTCTACAGACTGCAGTGCTAGTTTCTTAACTGTTTGTAGTCAGTTTTTTAATCTGGTGTACTGCAACAAGAAAGGCAGCTTCATGTTTACACCAATTGTGACAGGGATTGTAAAATCAAAGGTGCATATGTGCTTTTCAGCTGTCCTGGCCCATGTTGAGATTGCATTCTGTCTCTGTAGTCTTCAGCCACCGTGGCACTGACAGTGCTCCTCACCCCTAATAACAAGACCGTGTGCAGAGTTTCTGCCTTCCAGGTCCCTAAGAGATCTAAAAAAACCTGCTCTCCCTCTGGTTTTGGTTCTAGTTGGAGACCTGAGCACCTAGAGTTAGCAAGGTTGGCAAAAAGGTACCTCAGTAAGATGTCGCCCCTCTTCATCCAGTCATTTCTAATGCAATTCAGTCAGTGTTGGTGATGTAAAAAAGCACAGAAATGTCATGTCTTTATTTCTTTTTTATAATGTAACTTGTAAAAGACTAAAAACTTATATTTTGTTCATTTGCTTCATTAGGAAGCTGGCGTGTTAAGCTTATAGTAAAGATGGAAAATAGGGCTGGGTTAGGAGGAAAAAAAGGCATACTGAAGTATATAGGGCTAGGGAATTTAAAGAGTGAAACCTTCATCTACGCCATCATGAGCCCATAGACTTCCTGGGCCATTTCCATTTCTTTAGTTCCCCAGTTCCTACGTAGAGAGTCTGAAATCCTATAGATACTGTTTTGAAAGTATATGTTTTCCAGAGTGGTTTTGAGGTAAACACAGTGACTTACATGAGCAAAAAGCACAAAATCACCACTGTTTATGTGAGAAGAATACAAATTAAGTGACCAAATGAACAAAAATTGGATGCTTCAAAAGCTTTAAAGACTTTCCAGTTAAGGTTAGCAGCTTTATATTGAAAATTCTTCATGGGTGTGAAGGATTATGCTTTTTACAAGACAAATAAAGACATAAATGTTTTCAATGACAGAGCTCTATGTTGCTAACTGGAAGCTGTTTGTTGTTGGGGTTTTGTTTGTTAGCACAGAAAAAAAAAGTGCTCTTATATGCAGAGGTACTTTTGATGATATGAGTCAGAATGGAGTAACATTTCCAGCTGTATTAAATGTGTGCCTAAGTGCTTTACTGGATTGGGGCCATATTTTTCAGCATCTTGCAGGATTAAGTCCTAGCTGATGGGCAGAGCTGAAAAGCTTATGGCAGCTCTGCACAAGCAAGGGAATCCTAACACAAGGGGAATTCTTTGCTGAATGGCTTAGCAGTTGCATAGAGACTGTTACCAGAGTTGAGAATCTGGTCATCAGAGCATTCTAGTTCAAGAACTGATTTAAAGGAAATAGGAGGCTTGTTTAGGCCCAGGATGGGCAGTCATCATAAATGCGGAAATAGCGTTGAGATGTTGGATGTGTCAAATAATTGAACAATGGTTATATTTTTCATTATTTTCCGTTGTGATTTAAAAATGGTTTATACCAATTACTTGACAAGTAAGTTTAAGTGTGCAATTGTACCTGTAGATTTGTGTCAGTTAAGCTGTTAAACCTATTAAACCTCAGAAATAAAAATGTGGAATGCTTTAACATTTACACATCCAAAGCCCATGTTCAACAAACACTTCTCAGAATATCATTAACTCCTTGTGTAATCAACACAAAGAAACCAGAGCTTGAAAGCTTTGATAATTACACTATTAAATCTTAAGATTTCCTATCCCCTTGCTTGATATAATAATGAACAAATGAAGTAATACATCACTTTTGCAAGCACCCCAATTAATTTTGAACATAAATCTCAACACATTTTCACACTATCTCATTAATTACTTCTTCGGGAAAAGAGCTGCTCTCTTGTCGCTTACTTGAGTTCATATAAACGGAAAATATTAAAGGTAGGAATTAAGTTCAAATTTGCCCATTTTCTGTACCACAGTATTTCCTTCTGTCTCCTCTCTTACATACACAGTATAAAACCCACATTTGTTCTCACTTTTTATTAAACACACACACACAATTTCCCCAAAGATCAAACGTAAAAAATCAGCCCTGCATTAAATGGTCATATTAAGAGTGCCAGATCTATTTATTTTACAAGTTAGGAAAACCAGCTTTATATTAAAGCATGAACTTCTGTAGCTAAGGGCTGTATACTTGGAAAATATATTCTCATATGTACATTCAACTAGAAGACAAAAATAGCCATTATCTGTTTATAGTAGTGTTCATTACAGCAAATGGAAGACTCTTTTGCAAAATATTATGAAATCTCAAGAAATGTTATATATAATTTTTTATCTTCAGTGAAAAGAGAGCGAGTAGCATTTGCTAGCAATTTTTAAAACTTGATATTCTTACTACAAAGTTGCCACATTGAAATTGATTTATGCGTTGCAAAACTTAATCCATCTGTTTCAGTAGGCAATTAGAATCATTAGGCATGAATTATTTTAGTCAACAGAAGTTACTGGAGCAACATAATATTATTTTTCCTATTGAACTTGAATGAGCAGCTAAAGACTTCTCACTTGCTCACTTGGCTCGCCACCAGAAACAGACTATTACAATGAGTTTTAAGTACCAACGGAAGGCTCAGAGCTAATGAATAATAAAGAAATGTGCATGTTGTTCTTTGTCACCAAGTGTTACCAAATCCCTCCTGATACCTATACAGGGAGGAACGATTTCCTGTGACCTCACTTGCGTATATCAAGTGTAAGTGATTTTAACCTGGAATGAAAATAAATTTTCAGCCAATATTGATCACTAGCTGTGCTGTTGAAAGCCTCCAACTGTCTCATAAAAGTGCCTCCGCAGAGTTCTGCTGTGGTGTGGGGTCCGGCAGCGTTAAGCACAGCGCACGTACATAGGAGCTCTGTGCCTTGGTTGATGTGTCTGTGCTGCCAGTACTCTGCCTGTGAACCTGCAGGACCTCCACTCACACTTCACTTACTACTTGATCATCACAGGGCAGAATCCTGTGGGCTGTCTAAACCTCTGCTCAGATACTTCAGTGTGCTGTTTCCTAAGGGCAAACTAGTACTGTTCCAGGTACCATTTTTTTTTCTTAGTTAGGCTTTGAGTTTTATCACAATCAATCTTGCTCTTTTTGGCCAAAAATATTGTAATTTTTCAAACATTAAAATTCCACATAAAATATTTTGGAAGGACACTCATTTCAAGATGTTTTTGCAATTTTTTGTTTGGTTTTGTGCTGTGAAGGAAGACATCCACTGGGGATTAGATCTCATTGCAGAGATCATTCCTATTGCCTGCAAAGTGTGTTGTCTTTTTCTGTGAAGAGCCACAGTTGTACCTGCTGTGACACAAGAACTTTTGCCTTTCAAAGTACTCATTTTTATAAGGGTGTTTGTTTAGGACTCAAACTGTTGAGAAGCCTTCTGATGGTACATTGTGTTTTTCCAAAGTCAAGTAGGGGATTACCATACAACAGTAAATGCTATTCCTTCCACAGAAAATGGCATTCTCTTCTCTGTATTACTGAATGCTTTGTGTAGTAATCAAAATGAACCATCTTGTAGTTTGTTTATTTGCAGTTGATTTTAATTTATTTTTTTTTCTCATCAAAAATGCTGAATATGCATAAGAACACCACAATCATACTAGTGAAATACTCTACTACTGTAAGGCTTCCTTCAGTTCTCATGCACCAAATACTGTTTTGACTTATTTATTCTGTTTGAGCTTGTATTATCTGCATATAGACCTTTTCTTGTATCCAAAATGCTTTAATGCCCATCAGCACTGCTAGAATATATTTATTATTTTTCATGTACTTACTTACATACAGCTTTCTAAGTGTTTCTCTACAAACTTAGATTTATTTTTTTTTACTGAAGTCTGTTTGTTTTTTCTTTTTTTCTCTTTACTTAGGTTAGCGTTCCAGATGACCATAATGCTACTTCAGGCAGAAGTGCAAATAAGCAGGTATTTGAAGATTTAACAACAGGACTTCTGAGGATAACTGCTGTGATTTTCAGATGCCTAATCTCCAGCTTCCCAGATGGAAACAACCAGTCTGCTGCATTCAAGATGCTACAGGAAGTGAAAAGTAAATCCTCACAAGTGGAAGCCTTCAACAGCAGAGTCCAAGACCTGATCAGGTTAAAAAAAACTAATAATGAAACTTCTCTAAATCTTCTTTACCACAGAGAAGAAAAAATAGCAATGATTTAAGAAAGGAACAGTAACTCTTATTTTAGTAAGAGTAGTATGTTTATATAGTCAAGAAGACTTTTGAAATGCTAGTCTTCTCAAAGAAAAATGTTCTTCAAAAAACTACAGACACACAAATACAGAAAACTAAGTGTCTTTTAATTTTGAACTTGTTTTTTTGTGTCCTTCCCATCAGTTTCACCTCCTAATTACCTGGGAGTTGACTTCCATATTTTCAATATTTTCTCTCAATTCTCTATGCCAACTATATATGCTGATTGCTTGTGTGGTCCTGCATATCATAAATGCACTCATGTAAACTTGGCATAAAATACTTACTGTTGTAAAGATTACCCAATAATTCCTGTAATTTGATTTCAACCTTTATAATGCAGCCATATATTAATAGCAACTTTATTTTCTAAGTATATTTCTTAACCAAAATTTCAATCAAAATAACTCAGTGAGTAGTAACAGTCGAGTAAAAAAGAATTCATTGTTTTGCTCATTTTTACTTGAAACATTCTTAATTCTTTGGTAAAAACACTCAAATGTAAATATATTTATATAATTAATATATACTTAATGTATTATATATATAAAACTAATATATAGCCAACAATGTATTAGACTTGCTAAAAGCATATAGTTTCACTAGTAAGTTACAGAAATACGCATCAATTCATCTTCAGCCTTCTGAAGAAGTGAAATTCTGATTACATGCTACTGAAAATGTGCCACGGTGAGCATCTTCAGACTTGGAAAAGTCTCGTGTGATGCTGATGGATACAAAAAAGACAGCTAAATAGTTGTCATAGATACCAGTGACCTCTAAAACTTTATTGTTCTCATGTAATCTGCCTTCTACCCAAACAGGTTTTGAAAGAGTGTGAAATTTCAGGATGTTGTATTCTCCCTGTTTATGAATGGGAGGGTGGGAGGTCTGCTTATTGATATTTGTGCTGAACAGACATCTGACACTGACTGGGCCAAGCACAGGCATACCCTTAAGATAAGGAGATACATGAGAATCCAGCTAGGTCCCTCACCTGAGGCACTTTAGGGGATCTGGTTATAAATGGAGGCTGAAAGGCACGATGACAAGGTAATAGGGCAATTAGGAAAAAAAAAAGAGAGAGAGCATTTTAAACTACTCAAAACCAGACAAATTCTATTATTAATGAGAATCTTTCACCTCCAGGTCATTGTATCGTATGTCCTTGGGGAGCTGATTAAATGAGAGTTTTTAGGAAGATGGGAGAGGAAAGGAAAGTTGAAATAACTTTTTTTTTTTTTTCTATTTGGGACTACTAGACCTGATGCACGACCAGCAATACCTGCACACTGCCTGGGTATCAAAAGGGTAGCCAGATTATTTGAACTACACTGTCATGGGTAAAAGACTAGGAGGTGGAGGCAGTAGATTAGGGATCTTTGACATTGCACTTGTCTGTATGCTCAGTTCTTCAAGGAAGGGAGCGCTTCATGCGTCTTCTCCTTGTCTCCGGATGCCATTAAAGACTAGTCCCAGCAGACTGCAAACTCTCATCCATTTCTTCTCTCCAGAAGAGCAGCTGCTTTGTATCCAGGTGTGCCTGTAAAGGAAGGGGGACAGTGAACATGTTTTGCAGGTGTCAGTCAGACTGTAGAGATGTTCCTAGGGTAAAATGAAGAGAATCTTGATGAGAATGTTTGTGCCTTTTTGTGAGTAGTCTATCGGTATTAGCTGTATTTTATTTAGTTTTTCCTCTCCCCTCGTATTTCACAGAGAGATTTCTAGCAGTCAGCATTTCTCTGTGACTGATGTATCTAACACCCAGCTCTGTTTCTGGAATTATTCTGCTAATACAGGAGAGCTTGCTTATCACCTGTATGATCAGGTGGATTGCTTAGATCAAAATCTGCAAGAAACCTAATGCTAGTAACTTTTTGTGTTGCTAAATAGAACAGACAAACTTACCTGAGCAACAAGTGTGCAATTAATAACATTTGTGCATCTTTAAGTGTTTTTAACTGCTACGCTTCAGCAGCTTTAAAAACTTACATACTACAGTGAGACTTCTTGCTTTATATCCAGTGTATTTTTATTCTTAATTACTTTCATTGTTTCCAAAAGCTTTGTGTCAGCAGGGTAAACTTCTTCTGTCCCTGAAGAGAGATTAGTCTTTGAGCAGCAACGCTGTCTGGAAAGTGGAGAGGTTTTCTTCCCTAATGTTAAAAATCCCTGATTTTTCAAAATCAGTCTGTAAGACATTTGAGGGAATAGTTATTTTTAATAATTTTTTGTACAGCTCCTGTGGCAAGCATTATCTAATCAGTATTATTCATTTACTAGAACCAATATTATCTAGTAATGTTCCATACTTAGTCAAGTCAAGGTAGTCTTGACGTTATGGAAACATACAGCCAATGGTATTCCCATCTTAAGGAGCCTATACTCTGAGAGGCAGTCTCTGACAAATGGGCTTGACAAGCAAGTGGACAGAAAAGCTGGTAGGATGGAGTACTATTTGTGACAGGATGGTTGAATGTAGGCTGTCAGTGTCGAAACAGTGAATCAGCTGAGGGTGTCTGGAAGCAATTAGTTCCTCGTGTCTGTTAAATCAGCTGGAGGCACAGGGTATAAGAGCAGTTCTTCTGATTTTGACAGGAAGCTTCTCCCACTTGATAAAAGTGGAGGAAAATACAAAATTAGAGGGGAATAAGGAGGAGGTGATTGCAGTGTGATACTTGTCTCCACAAGGGAAATTGATCTCACGTAAGTTAGCAGAATGAAGTTGAGGAGGAGTCATGTCTGAGAAACTGAATGTTTGTAGTAGGTAAAGAAAAGTATGTGAAGTTAGGCATATCAGCAAAGTGACATGGAAAAAAAATTCATCTGTGTGCACAGTTTAAATGAAGTTGTTAGTGATCGAAGTATGAGAGAACCTGGTGTGTGGACAGAGAAGTCTTGTTATAAGCTACAACAGCAATTCTTTCGACATAGTTTTCCAAGATGTTAGAAATTCAAAGAAGAAACTTCAGCAGTAGTGATGATCAGCAGTGATGATCTGATCTACTCTGCTAATAAAAAAAGAAAGAGGAGTTTTCAGTTTAAAGAAAAAAATAAATCACTAGCATGGATTTCTGAGTTGAGTTTGGTTGAGCTCCTGAGGAGGCTTTCTGATCCTGATCTTTCTATACTGAGGTGGAAGGGTGTTAGCTTATATACTATATATACTATTAGTCTCTTAACTGTTGTGTGTATTTTAAAAAGGTAAAAAACCACGAACAACTGGGCAGTAGCTGTTATGATATACGTATTGCAATAAAATGTTATCTGGGTAACATCATTGTCTTCTTGACTTAGTGTGTTCTACAAAGTTTATCTCTTCATGCTGAAAAGAAATTGTGCTGTTGCAGAGCTATCAGGATTATTATAAATCATTTAACTATGGCAAAATTCCATTGTCGTCCTAGGAGTATGGTAAAATAAACATTTACAGTCATTTTTCTTGTACAGTATAATACAAATTATCCTAAAACAGACGGATCTCTTAACAAAAACTACTGATAGTTACAGAGAGCCAGATCTGAAGTTACTGTAATTTGAATTCTTTTATTGAACCCTTTCAGAAAGAGCATTTGAGTAATCACAACCTGCATTTTGTATGCTTTGATAGTAGAGAAGCAGAAATTACTTCCTTTGCAAAGTTACCCAAACTGGCATGGGACTGTTTTTCTAAATACAATTTTTCCTCTGTTTCTAGTTATGTGGTGAACATAGGATTGATAGACAAGCTGTGTTGCTGTTTCCTCTCCGTTCAAGGCCCTGTTGATGAGAATCCCAAAATAGCAACTTTTCTACAGAATGCCACAGCAGTGTTGCATGGAATATGTCAACTATGTTTTGCTGTCAATGGAAGGTAGGTTCACTTGGTCTGCCATCTCTGATGTGTTCATCAGGCAACAGCCATTGCATGCGTGGAAGCAAACATTCTGATGAGGCTGTCAGGC